>JASVEL010008779.1:0-109966 GCA_032618575.1 Nicotiana noctiflora | reverse complement strand
GTTCTGATTCATGGCAAAAGCATGACCTTTGATCTTTGTCCTATGTTTGAAATCAAGCTTAAGTTATTATGACCACTCTTGTTGCCTTTGACTGTAATAATTCATAGAACTGGGCTTCTTTCTAGCTTTCATGGTCTAGTTTTCCTACTGTTTCTCCACATCCTTCTTTTCTTCATCTCCATGTTCTTCTTTCCTTCATTTTTATCTTATCTGTCATGCACTTGTCCATGATTTGGTTCTGGTTGATTATGTTCCCATCATTCCATAGTTTATTTCATATCTTTGTGCAAGTTGCTCTGATAATTAGTCTTGAGGCTTCTTAGCTAGCTCATCTTTAGCCTGTTATGTTGAGATCCTGTTATTTGTCATGTTAAGTTAGTTCTTGATTCATATTGAAAGCATGACTAGGATTCTTCACATGTTTGGCTTTAGTCTCATACTTTTCCTGTTTCATTGGGTTATCATGATTCTAGGTTTAGAGTTTGAAATTGGATCCTAATTGTCATCTCTGTTAATCTAGGCTGTGTTGACTGTTTATGAAAGCCTGTGCTTATGTGTGTAATGGTGCCATGAATTCTAAAGGTTCTGAAATTGATCAAACTTTCATATGACTTGAATTAGTAATAACTAGGTATGAATTGACACAAATTCACACTGCATCACATACAATCTGATAGAATGAGTTAGTTGACTAAAATTCAACCATATCTACTGTTCTCTCTGAATTTGAGTTGGTTAATGCATGTTTCTTGGATCATATGTGTTTCTGTGTGCAATTCATGTTAAAAATGCTTAAGTTTTGCTAGATTTGTGCTTCTTATGAATGTCTGATTAATCACCTGAACCTTAGGTGAATTGGTTTGTAGCTGTAGTGCTAGGTTTCATAAATGGTTAGTTTTTAAATAGGTATAAACTGAAAATGAACAAAAATAGGTTGTTAGTTAAATAATTGGTTTAAGAATGGTCAACCTTGCAAAAGGTTGACATATTCTATAAGGCCCTAACACACAGCCCCTTTAAAAGGGGCTGGTTGTGCAAAAGGGCTATGTTTGCAAATGCAGACTGGCCCAGGCTCTATATTGAGCCCTGAACAGCAAAGTGGCCAAACCTGTAAAGGTTTTGAGGCCCAGCTGTTCAGTAATTGGCCTTAATAGCCAAAGCCAAGTCTCAACTTGAGACTGGCTAAATTTTAAATAGGTTAATCATAACAATAAAACAGGCTATGCCTGCAATTAGCTTTAATTGAAATAATGTGGTCTTAATTGACTGGAATTAGATTAAAAGTGGCTAGAATTGAAATGGTTTCTTAAAATAGAATTGGCCAGCCCTTAAATACTAATGCCAGGGCTGGCCATTAGTTAAATAGGTGCAAAACAAGCTGAAAATTGACCTAGGTAGGCTAGTAAATCAGCAGTGCCCTTAAGGGCATAATTGGGTATTAAAATGGTAAAATAGTAACTAGTTAGAACTTAAAAGGGTAATGGAGTCATTCATGCTCTTGATTTCTGCAATTTTGCAGAGATTTAGGGGTATAATGGTCTCCTAAAAATGGGAAATCTGTAGAAATCTCAAACCCCTAAGGTCATACTAGTAAAAGGCCCTAAAAGGAATCTTTTAGAACCTTCCAGCACATGCTGGAAGGGTTTTTCATAACAGAAATAGGGGCTAAAGTGCATAATTCATAAATTTAGGAGGGGGGAAGTGGGATTAATCCCATACTTCCTCCCCAAGTATTCAGCCCTAAAAATAACTATAAATATCTCTAAGAATGGGGCTGAAAGGGGGGTTCCAATCTGAGTAATATAAGAAATATATCTGGGGTTCGAACATTTGAGCAATCTGAAATTCATACTTAGGCTAATTGTTGAAAAGAAATACTAGGAAAAACATAGCAATTTAGCAGGAATCATTTCTGGAAATTCCGGGTGTGAGAGCTTGTGGTTTTAATCTGGTTTTTCTGGGTTTTTGCTCGATTGTCTGCTGGGTTTCTCTCGTATTGCTGTTGCTGTGCTGTTGTGTTGCTGTGTTGATCTAGCTCTCATTTCACTGTTGCATTCATTGTTCGAGTCTTGTCGTGCTTACTTGCTTTACCCCCTAGACTCATTGGATTTTCTTGTGATTCAGGTACATATCTCTTTCACTTGAAGCTGTATTGATGACACTGATGAAATAAAAATGAGAGATCCTGATTTTGCTGTCAAGTAGTTGTGGTTTTTACAGTGATTTAATTTCCATTGTAGATTATTCCTTGTAGTAGTATGTTATAGCTGGAAAACAGAAAACCAAACAAAATCATGTAATAGCTAGTAGTAGTGGTAGTATAGTAGTAGTAGTAATTAGTACCTCACCTAGTTAATTAGGTAAAAATCTTAAAAATGAAGTTAAATAACTATCACATAGGTCTCCAATAACAGAAGCTCATATAGGAGTTAATTAGTATGCTGGCGAAATTAGCTTATCTTGTCAATATCCCAAATTCAAATGAGATAGAATAGGAAATTACCATTGAAGTAACGTTAATGTAAAATTGGTTTTAGGAGCTTCAAATGAATCTGGCATATCAGTATTAATAATTGAACAACGGTAATTAGGAATTCAGTATTAAAATGGAAGTGATCCAGTGTCAAGATCTAAAACAAATCTCTTAGTCATTTAATGTAGTAATCGGGTAATCATGGTAAGTAATTAGACTATAAATCGTATAGCTAAACCGCTCATTTCTTAGTTTATGACTTCATCGTTAATATTGATTAACTCTCAAAAACAAGGGCTAAAGTAATCAGTTAGTTCAATTACCTCATTGATTAGTCTGTTAATCCATGCTCCCTATATATATAGATTTTGAACTTAAAGTTGGAACTTTGTGTATTGAATCTTCTCCTTCTGATTAATAAAAATGTTCAAGTTTTACCTCTTAACTATGTGTATTTACCATCCTGTTTCTGTTTTGCTAATTCATTTGGTTTGGGTCCAAAATATCTCGTGGGCCTGAACTATGGTATCATTCGACTGGGTTGCCCAAATATAAATCTGAAGACTGCCTGGACACATCTGGTACTAAGCTGAGGACCCAGGCCCAATAACAAAATTCGACGGGCCTGGATTATCATAGTGTTAGTAATACGATTAAGGAAAGAACAAGTGTAGAAAACGTAGTTAAATACAAGTATTGAACCCTTTAATGAAAATTAGGACGAGCCTCGCCCGAATAACACCGGGGCCTCATTTAGTAATGATATAACACAAATAGACCCGGGAAAGCTAATAGCCAATTCCATAGCTTCTCCCAAAAGATTTAAAAGCCGATAGACGTTACTTTAGGGCACAATTTTAATATACCTTCCTATGAACGAGTGTGCACTTGGTGCGACTCAAATCCAAATCTCGGTAAAGCTGAAATACACCAAAAGTCATAGGCGTACTGGTTGCGGTATGACTCGAGGCGTGTCTTCGCGATACCGCAAATTCCTAAAAATGATATTTAACGTAAAAGCACATTATGTTGTTAAAATTTATATTTGAGTCGAACAAAAGTCAAGAACGACAGTGGAGCGACCGTGCTAAAACCACGGAATCCGGGAGTGCCTAACACCTTCTCCCTAGTTAACAGAGTTCCTTATCCGGATCTCTGCTTCGCAGACATTTATAAGAGTCAAAATTCCTCGGATTCGGGATTAACCGGTGACTTGGGACACCATTGTCATTCCCAAGTGGCGACTCTGATTAATCTCTAATAAAATCCCGAACCGATTGTCCTTAAATTGGAAAAACTCCTTCCCTTACGTTATTTTATCCGTATCGGATATTTGAGCATCGGGGTATACCCTACAAGTGTATTTATACATCTTAAGTATGCGGGGTAGTAAAAAGGGAGGTGTGACACTCATGATACTTCAGGTGATCGTAATTCTCAGCCACGCTACTCTGATCAGCAGCCTATCAGTGCACCACCACTTCGCCATTTTCAGCAGCCGAGGGCTTGTTTTACGTGCGGTGATCTTACGCACATTGTAAGGTATTGCCCTCGAGCTTCTGACAGATCTCACCAGCAGGGTTCTCGTGCCATGATTCGGGCCCCAGTTCCCTCACAGCCTGCCCAGCCAGCTAGAGGCGGAGGTAGAGGACATAGAGGTGGAGGTAGAGGTCATAGAGGTGGAGCTCAGACCGATAGAGGTAGAGACCAGCAAGCAGCTGATCGTCCTAGAGATACTGCTCAGGGTGGTGGGGCATAGGCCCGATGTTATGCACTTCCCGCCAGACCAGAGGTTGAGTCTTCTGATGCCGTCATTACAGGTATTATTTTGGTTTGTGATAGAAAGGCATCAGCATTATTTGACCCTGGATCTACATATTCGTATGTGTCTTCCTATTTTGCACCATACTTGATTCAGCCCAGTGATCCACTGAGTGTTCCTGTTCATGTGTCTACACCAATAGGCGACTCTATTGTGGTTGATCGAGTTCATCGGTCATGTATTATAGTAATTGAGGGTCTCGAGACCCGTGCTGATTTATTACTCCTAAATATGGTGGACTTCGATATTATACTAGGCATGGACTGGCTATCTCCGTATCATGCTATTTTAGATTGCCATGCCAAGACTGTGACTTTAGCCCTGCCGAATTCGCCTCGTATAGAGTGGAAAGGAATTTCGGGTCATACTAGCCGTAATGTTATTTCTTATGTTAAAGCTCAGCGTATGGTTGGAAAGGGATGCTTGGCTTATTTGGCCTATGTCCGTGATTCTAGTGCTGAGGTTCCTTCTATTGACTCTATGCTTGTGGTTCGCGAATTTTCTGAAGTATTTCCTTCAGACTTTCCAGGTATGCCGCCCGATAGGGACATTGATTTTTGCATTGACTTGGCTCCAGGCACACAACCTATTTCCATTCCCCCATACCGTATGGCTCCGCCAGAGTTAAAAGAATTGAAGGAACAGTTGCAGGATTTACTTGAAAAGGGTTTCATTAGGCCCAAGTGTTTCGCCGTGGGGTGCACCCGTATTATTTGTAAAGAAGAAAGATGGTTCGATGAGAATGTGCATTGACTATCGACAGTTAAACAAGGTGACTATCAAAAATAAATATCCACTTCCGAGAATTGATGATTTATTTGACCAGCTTCAAGGTGCCAAGATATTTTCAAAGATAGATTTGAGATCTGGCTATCATCAGCTGAAGATTAGGGCATCTGATGTCCCTAAGACCGCGTTTCGCACTCGGTATGGACATTATGAATTTTCGGTCATGTCTTTTGGGTTGACAAATGCTCCAGCAGCTTTTATGGAATTAATGAATCGGGTGTTCCGGCCTTATTTAGACTTGTTTGTAATAGTCTTCATTGATGACATATTAATATATTCCCGCGGTCAGGAGGAGCATGCGCAACATCTCAGAGTGGCCTTGCAGACTCTGAGAGATAGCCAACTATATGCAAAATTTTCAAAGTGTGAATTTTGGCTAAGTTCAGTTGCATTCCTGGGTCATATTGTGACGGCAGCAGTATTCAGGTTGATCCGAAGAAAATTGAGGCAGTCAAGAGCTGGCCTAGACCGACATCGGCCACAGATATTCGGAGTTTCTTGGGGTTAGCGGGTTATTATCGCCGATTCGTAGAAGGATTTTCGTCTATTGCAACCCCACTGACCAGATTGACCCAGAAGGGTGTTCAATTTGAATGGTCCGATGAATGTGAGGCGAGCTTTCAAAAGCTCAAGACAACCTTGACCACGGCACCGGTATTGGTTTTACCCACAGGTACGGGACCTTATAATGTTTATTGTGATGCTTCCCGTATTGGGCTTGGTGCAGTGTTAATGCAGGATGGCAAGGTTATTGCCTATGCTTCGAGGCAGTTGAAGATTCATGAGAAGAACTATCCAGTGCATGATCTAGAATTGGCGGCGATTATTCACGCATTGAAGATCCGGAGGCATTATTTGTATGGTGTAGCATGTGAAGTATACACCGATCATAAGAGTCTTCAGTATTTGTTTAAGCAGAAAGAGTTGAATATGAGACAGAGAAGGTGGCTAGAGTTGCTAAAAAACTATGATGTTACTATTTTATATCACCCAGGTAAGGCCAATGTGGTGGCCGATGCATTGAGTAGAAAGTCTGCCAGCATGGGTAGTCTTACATATATTCCGGTCAGTCAGGAGACCATTGGCTCTAGACGTCCAGGCATTAGCCAACCGGTTCGTGAGATTGGACATTTCTGAGCCTAGCAGAGTGTTAGCTTGCACGGTCGCTCGTTCTTCTTTATTAGAGCGTATCCGTGAGAGGCAATTTGATGATCCTCATTTGCGTGAGTTGAGAGATACAGTACAGCGGGGAGGTGCCACACAGGTAAATCTAGATAATGATGGGATATTGAAATTGCAGGGTCGAGTTTGTGTGCCTAATGTCGAAGGGATTCGAGAGTTAATATTAGCAGAGGCCCACAGTTCGCGGTATTCTATTCACCCAGGCGCCGCGAAGATGTACCAGGACTTACGTCGGCACTATTGGTGGCGCAGAATGAAGAAAGATATCGTTGCGTATGTTGCTCGGTGTCTAAATTGTCGGCAGGTGAAATATGAGCACCGGAGACCTGGTGGTGTATTCCGGAGGATTGAAATTCCCGAGTGGAAATGGGAGCGGATCACTATGGATTTCGTTACTCGGACTTCCTTTGACTCGGAGGAAATTTGATGCTATTTGGGTCATTGTTGATAGGCTGACCAAGTCAGCACACTTTATTCCGTATCCGTCTCCTACTCATCGGAGAGGTTAGCGGAGGTTTACATTAGGGAGATTGTTCGTCTCCGTGGAGTGCCAGAGTATCTATTATCTCCGATCGGGGTACGCGGTTTACCTCGCAGTTCCGGAGAGCGGTCCAGCAGGGAGTTAGGCACCCAGAGGTTCGGTTGAGTACATCATTTCATCCTCGGACGGATGGCCGATCCGAGAGGACTATTCGGATTCTTGGAGGACATGCTTCGAGCTCGTGTTATTGATTTCGGAGGCTCGTGGGATCGGTTTCTACCATTAGCAGAGTTCGCCTACAATAACAGTTACCAATCTAGCATCCGGATGGCTCCGTATGAGGCGTTGTATGGTAGGCGATGTCGATCACCGGTTGGATGGTTTGAACCGGGAGAGGCTCGGTTGTTGGGTACAGATTTAGTTCAGGAGGCCTTGGATAAGGTCAAGACTATTCAGGAGAAATTGCGTTCAGCTCAGTCTAGGCCAAAGACTTATGCGGATCGCAAGGTGCGAGATGTAGATTTCATGGTTGGTGAACGAGTATTGCTTCGGGTGTCGCCTATGAAGGGCGTGATGAGGTTTGGGAAGAAGGGCAAGCTCAGCCCTAGGTTTATTGGCCCATTTGAGATTCTAGACAGAGTGGGAGGGGTGGCTTACAGATTAGCTTTGCCGCCTAGCTTATCAGCCGTGCATCCAGTTTTTCATGTATCTATGCTTCGGAGATACCACGGTGATCCCACACATGTGCTAGACTACAGTACTGTCCAATTGGACCATGATCTATCTTACGAGGAGGAGCCGGTAGCCATTCTAGACCGGCAGGTTCGACAGCTGAGGTCGAAGAGTTATCCTTCTGTGCGTGTTCAGTGGAGAGGTCAGCCTCCTGAGGCATCGACCTGGGAGTCCGAGTCTGATATGCGGAGCCGCTACCTACACTTGTTTCCTGAATCAGGTACTTCTATATCTGTGATGACCCAAAGGGTCATCACTTATTTAATTAATCATTTCGAGCTTCCGAGGCCTTGAAAACCTCATTCTATGTTGCCTCGATTTACGTGCACGATCCGAGCATGTAGCCGGAAAGATTTTGTGATAGAAAATATGAATTCTATGAGAAATTTGGATAAAAATGATATTAATATTGATATGGTTGACTTCGGTCAACATTTTTGGTAAACGGATCCGGACCCGAGATTTGATGGTCCCGAGAGGTCCGTAGGAAAATATGGGACTTGGACATGCGTCCGGAGTCGAATTCTGAGGCCTAGAGCCCAAGTTATGAATTTTTATGTGAAATTGTTTTTGATGCAATTATTAAAGGAAATAAATTAATTGACCTTGGTATCGGGCTCGTATTTTGGTTCCGACGCCCGATACAAGTCTTAAATATTATATATGTGATTTCTGTAAAGTTTGGTGACATTTGGATGTCGTTTGAGATGTTTTGGACCTTCGAGTCCCAAGTTTGAAAGTTTTGAAAACTAAAGGCATGAAAATCATGCATTTGAGGCTTGATTTGATGAAAACGAGGTGATATTGGCGATGTGATCGCACGAACAAGTTCATAATGTGTTTTTGAGGTTACGTGCATATTTGGTTTGGAGCCCCGAGGGCTCGGGTGAACTTTGGATAGGCCACGAGATCAATTTATCATGTTAGAAGTTACTGTCTGCAACTGGTCTGCAGAGTTCGCAAATGCGAACTCCCCACTATTCTGCAGAGTTCGCAAATGCGAACAATGGTTCGCAAATGCGAACTCCCCCCTATTGTGCCTGTGTTCGCAAATGCGAACTTGACCCTACTGTGCCTGTGTTCGCAAATGCGAGATATAGTTCGCAAATGCGAACCGGCCACTATTCTGCCTGGGTTCGCAAATGCGAACAATAGTTCGCAAATGCGAACCTCCCCATATTTAGCCTTTGTTCGCAATTGCGAACAATAGTTCGCAAATGCGAACTTCCCAGTTTTGCCTTGTCTTCGCAAATGCGAAGAAAAGTTTGCAAATGCGAACTTCCCACCCTTAGCTTATTTTTCAAACTCCGAAATTGGTCGGGGTTCGCAATTGCGAACCCATGTTCGCAAATACGAACACAGAGACCTGAAAAACACGAATTTCAGTCATTTCTTCACATTTTACAAAACCAAAACACACATTTGCGATTCTTCAAGGATTTCTTCTTCATCAAAACGATTGTAAGTCACTTTTTACTTAATTCTTTCAATTCCTAACATCATTAAACATGTTTTTCATAAGAAATCAAAGATTTTCATGGTAAAATTCTTGTTTTTGTTAGAAAATAGGGTTTTTCATAAATTGGGAATTGGACCTCGAATTGAGGTCCGATTTTGAAACAAATTATATATATGAACTCGTGGGGGAATGGGTAACCGGATTTTGGTCCTAACCCCGAATTCCGACCATGTGGGCCCGGGGTTGAAATTCACTATTCATGGCAGTATGTTGTAAAAGTTGTATTTGGTATTAAGAATTGGTTTGTTGAGTAGAATTGATGATATTAAATCAATTGTGTATAGATACGATTGGATTGGAGTCAAATTCGAAAGGAAAGGGCATTGCTACGGATTAAATCATTCGTAAACTTTCGAGGTAAGTGTTTGTTCTATCCTAGTTTGTAGGAATATGAATTTAGTTATGAATAAATTGCTGAATAAGAGTTATTGGTGTTATACCGGTAATGAAGGTAATTTGTTGAAATTATTATAAATTATTGATTTAGAACCGGTAATTATAAATATTATTGATATAGATATTATTGGCTAAATGCCGGTAATATATATATTTTATAAATTGGGATCGTGTGGTACGCCGACCACAAAGTGACTTAAAATCTTGGCATTGGCCATAGTTGCCGGTAGCCGATTGATATATTTGGGAGCGGGTGGTACGCCTACCACAAAATATGATTATTGATATATTTGGGAGCGGGTGGTACGCCTACCATAAGATATGATTATTGATATAGTTGGGAGCGGGTGGTACGCCTACCACAAGATATGATTATTGATATATTTGGGAGCGGGTGGTACGCCTACCACAAGATATAACTATTGATATATTTGGGAGCGGGTGGTACGCCTACCACAAGAGATAATTACTGTGATAGTTGGGAGCGGGTGGTACGCCTACCACGAGACATGAAATGAAAGAGGAAATTGAGACAAGAAAGTAAGGTTTATTCTGTTGATTAGATTATTCTGGATAACTTGAGTTATTGACTGTTATTTTAGAGCAGTGTATTTCTTTATAAATGTATTGTATATATATATATATATCTATATTGCAACTGTACAGGTTTAGGTGGATCTTCATGATGTACTATATGTGTATGTGTATATATATATATATATATGTATATATGTACATATATATATATATATACACACATATGTATATATACTTAACCTATAACACCGCTATTTTTTACTACAATTAACGTACATAATTACATATCACCTAAAATGTAAATCACATGACTTCGATATCAAACACTAAAAATGCAGAACCTAGCATATATTTTTTGTATTTTTAATTAAAATAAATAAACGTGCACACAAAAAGATAAAAATCACAAAAATCATGCCCAACACGAAACTATTTTTATTATTGTGACACCAATCTTGGGTAGTATATCAGATTTGGATTTTCTTTATCACATTTGACTAAGTCTTCCGCTGTAATTTTTATGTTGTTAATAAGAAATTAGTAATTAATGGAGATGTAATTAATATTTGGCTTGCCTAGCTTCCATTTAGTAGGCGCCATCATGACCCCGATGGTGGGAAATCCGGGTCGTGACAATATCTTAGCTAGCAGAAATGAATGTGTTGATCAACTAAATAAAAGGCTAATTGCAAAATTTTATAGTAAAAACAAAATATTGTTTTTACTCAGCAAAAAATGATATCAATACTTACTACCAAGACGAATACTTAAATACTTTAATATCAAATGACCTTCTACTATACATGTTTGTTGTCAAGTTTATTATTTCTTGTGTATGTTAATGTCATCGTTTATACAATAGACTAAGTTAAAATTGATCTTTCACTATATACAGATTGATTTTAAAGAAATATGCCCGTCGTGCTATTGAAAAACTTAGATACATTGAATAGCTTATGTAATAGCTCACATATGGTATATAAAAGTTCTCACAATAACGTCATACATGCAAAATTATGATACTGGTCAATTTATTTCTAAGTATATTCTTATCCCTGAATCCAACTTTCGTCTTCCGAAGCTAAGGAATATCCTTTCAAATTCGTGTGAATTTTTTTTAGTGTGTTTATATTTTGCAAATATAATTTAAAAAAAAAAAGCACAAGGATAAATATCCTAAATATTGGACTATATTTACAACAATATATTTTCTTGCCTGCACAAACAACTGTATGTTGCGCTTTCAAGAGAGATATAAATATCGACAACAAGAATTCTGGTTAAGGCAGAGAACCAAAGCATTAGGAGGAAACATACACACTAAAAATTTCACCAAGAAGTGTTCGTTAAAATATCATCACACTAAATATTTTTAAACTATATTTATCTAACTAACATGATAAAATTGATTATTTGTGTAAGATTTGATGATTCCTTTTATTTTAAATTTATGCATTATGCTAATGTAATAATATTTTTGGCATTTAATTAGACGATTTTTGTGTTACTAGACATAAATTTTTTCTCATTAATTAAATTTAATTGTTCCTTCATATCTGAGCCAAGGGTCTATCGAAAATAGTTTCTCTGCCCTTCCGGGGCAGAGGTAAGGTCTGCGTATACATTACCCTCCCCGGACCCCACTATATGTGATTTTTACTGGGTAATTGTTGTTGTTGTTATTATTCCTTCATATAAAAAATGTTTATCACGTGCTATTATTAATGTGTAATGAACATTCATGATATTAATATGAATAAAAGTTATGAACAAATATATATTTGTAAAAAAAAATCAAATAAATAATTTTTGATAAAATTTATGATCAAATGGGTTCTAAATCACTTGTACTCCTAAAATCCAAAATTAAATAGCATGCGCGTGGGAATTGGGGGTGGATAGTCGAGGACAACTATGTAAGCGAGACATTCAATGTTTTTTTCCTCACTATCCCCTACTGCTAAGTTTGACCAGCAGCGGTAACGGATGCCCCACTTTACCTATATTCTTTCCTACTATGTGTAATTTTTATTTCGCAAATCAAGAGATAATATACTTATCGGAAAAGAGCATGATATATCCCTCTACTTTGTTTTATTGTTCAATACCGTCCCCCGTTATACTTTCCGTCCAAATTTACCCTTGCCGTCAATCAAAGTTCTATATTTGCCCCTATTTTAACGGCCGGGACACGTGGCACATTCTGAATACGGAAAAGGGCCTGATATATCCCTATACTTTATTTTATTGTTCAATCTTATCCCTCGTTATACTTTCCGTCCAAGTTTACCCATGCCCTCCATCAAAGTTCTATATTTGCTCCTATTTTAATGGCCGGGACACGTGGCATATTTTAGGAGAAAGAACCAGTACAGAAAGAAAAAAACTCAAAACCGACTTAGAACTCATGACCCTCATGCTCGTTTTTCCTCACTTACTTTTTTCCCAAACTTCTCTTAAATAAATACTTTTAATCTGTGTAAGAGATTATCTTAGTTTGACAAAAAGATGAGGTTCAAGACATAAGGTTCTGTCATCTCTTTGCTTGTTGCCAATATTTTTTTCTTTACTTCTATTTTCTTATTCCTCACTCCCTTACATTTTTTTCTTCCTCTTCTTATTTTAACAGTAGGGATACATAGCATATTTTAGGAGAAAGAATCAATACAAAAACAAAAGAACTCCAAACCGCCCTAGAACCCATGACATGCATGCTCCGTTTTTCCTCTCTTAATTTTTTTCAAACATCTCTTAAATAAAATTTTTTTAATCTGTGTAAGAGATTATCTTAGTCTGACAAAGAGATAATGTTCAAAAACATAATTTTCGGCACCAGCGTGACTTTTTGAATGGTCTTGAGTACTTGGTCATGTATGAAATCTTACTATATTTGTTTTAGCCGTAGAAATTATTTTCTCAGCTTCATATAATTGTTTGAAATTGGAATCAACCTCCTATCATTGTTTTGAGATCGCCGGAGAAAGAATTTCATCAAGCTCGTCTGAAGTTTCAAATTTTCTGCCAACCTATTTCAATTTTTTCTTAAATCAATGAGATTGAAAAAATACATATGCAAAGAATTGTGGGCAACTTCAAGTGGTTTTATTGTCAAGGTGGAGTTTCATTCAGTGATAAGAAGAGGAAGAAAAAAATGTAAGGGAGTGAGGAATAAGAAAATAGAAGTAAAGAAAAAAATATTGGCAACAAACAAAGAGATGACAGAACCTTATGTCTTGAACCTCATCTCTTTGTCAAACTAAGATAATCTCTTACACAGATTAAAAGTACTTATTTAAGAGAAGTTTGGAAAAAAATTAAGAGAGGAAAAACGAGCATAAGGGTCATGGGTTCTAAGTCGGTTTCGAGTTTTTTTGGTTTCTGTACTGGTTCTTTCTCTTAAAATATGCCACGTGTCCCGGCCATTAAAATATGAGCAAATATAGAACTTTGATGGAGGGCATGGATAAAATTGAACGGAAAGTATAACGATGGATATGATTGAACAATAAAATAAAGTATAGGGATATATCAGGCCCTTTTTTGTATTCAGAATGTGCCACGTGTCCCGGCCGTTAAAATAGGGGCAAATATAGAACTTTGATCGACGGCAAGGGTAAATTTGGACGGAAAGTATAACGGGGGACAGGATTGAACAATAAAACAAAGTAGAGGGATATATCAGGCCCTTTTCCGTATACTTATTTTAATTTGGGGTGAATGTAAAACAATTAAAAAAAACGTTTGGAATTTGTTGTATTTAACAATTCCTGACATTTTTATGAAGATAAACTATGTTGTTCACTCTTAAAGGTAGATGTTCAGTTGAATATGTGAAAAAAGCACTAACAAAATTTTAGTGAGTGGTTGGATTGATTTTTAAGCTAGATAAATTAACTTTTAAGTTCTCTTTAATTTTTTTTTAGTATTTGGCAAAATAAAAAAGTGCTTACAAAAACTGTTTAAAACAAGCTAAAAGCAAGATGTTGGGCTATCCCAACTTATTATTTTTTGGATTAAAAACAATTTTTACTGAAAAAACACTTTTTTTAAGTCAATCCAATCAATTATTATTATTATTATTGTAATGAATAATTATCCGATAATTGTTAATTCAATATCAATATGCATCATATCCTACGGGATAACTAGCAAATAGACATATTTATAAATTAATAACTCATAAGCAAAATTATTAAACATAAATATCCCTCCAATCCGCTCGATAAGCAACCCTGACACAGGCCATTGCTTTTCAATTGAACATTCTTCATTTTTATAACTTTGTGAAGAAATAAAAAAGAGACTATGATTCACCGCCATTGTTGTCCCGATGCATTGTTCATGCATTTCGAATACGCAAAATATATTGCATAAATTTTTGAAATATTGCATAATATTTTAGGTATTAGCTCCAATTTCCATTGGTGCCAATATATAATATAATGACTTTCAAGAAATATAATCATATCTCATTGCATAAGGATAAGGAGATTACTTTGCCTAGCAAAAATTACAATATATTAGTGGTCTCGCAATGATTTTGTATTCCTTAATTGATACATATGGTCCCGACAACAATGGTAACAGTGTAAATCTATTTGATCTGTTTGTTTCTATCGATTTCTCTCTCCACTTTCCTTTTCTTTAATAAACAATATTCTGCCACCCTGATATGGACCATATAACTATTGTCAAAATCCTCGAGACACCATAAATATTGATCTCTTTTCTAAATAGCATCTATTTATTGAAGGTATTATATATGCTTGGAGTGTGCATTCAAATCGGTTTATCGATAAATCGAATTGATTATTTATTATAGGTTCATCGATAAATGAAATCAAAAAATCGAAACCTTATTGAAACGATAACGATAGGCATATATACAAATCGATAATCGATAAGTAATTATCGATAAAGGTCAAAATCGAATCGATAAATCGAATGCACACCCATAATAATTTTATCTACCACATTTAAGGAATGATAATATTTAAAGCTGAAGGAAATGAAGTTCAAATTAATGGAAAATAGAATTGACAATGATGATGTATTTTTATTTTTGTTAATATCGTTGGAGTATTGGAGACATATATTGGATCCTTTACTTTAGTTTCGTTGCATGTTTTTTGACACAATTTTTATGTTATAAACATTGTTCATCTTATTTTAGCTTCTTTTTGTCCATATTAGTTAGGTATGTTTATAGCGATATACTTTCCGTGGAATATTGCAAATTTTCTTATTGGTGTAATCGATAACCGAATCGATAAGTCGAAAAAATCGTAACCTTATTGATACGATAACGATAAGCATATGTACAAATCGATAATCGATAAGTAATTATCGATAAGAGTCAAAATCGAATCGACAAATCGAATGCACACCCCTATAATATGCTTTACTTTCATACCCAAAACAAAAAATTAGAGGTGAAGCTAAAATTCAAAGTTTATAGGTTTAAAATTTAAGTTTTTTTAAATTATTGAGTTTTAACATAATAATTTATATATAGTTTATAAATTTGTTAAAATAAATATTAGATTTGAACCAAAACTATTGGAATTGGCCGAATGCGGCAGAATAAAACGTGTTCCACCCCTGAAAAAGTTACTCTTACTCTTATAGTATTATCTAGTACGTATTTATTTACCTGCAGAGTGATGGTGACAAAGTCAAAGCAAAAGATGGCAGAAAATGCTGATGAGAAGCTGACATTTTTCTCCTTGAGTTCCAGTGTTCAACAATATATATTATTCAACCGACTTAAACCACTTGAAAATCTATTAAATCCTGTTTAAAGAATGACTCTTATAGCTACAGTAGTGTCACCAATTCTAACTAGGAGGTTCAGAAAAGATATAAGAATGTCAAATTAGGGATTTAAAGCTGCAACCTAAAGTAATTTTTGAATTTTCTTTGTCACAAATGGAGAAGTTTCGATATGTCAAGGAATTCAACAATTTATATACTTACAAAAAAAATTACCCTCAATGACGCCAATTTAAATATACTCGTTAATTACATGTAGCTCCGCCTCTATTTCTAGCATGACTTAGTAAGTTATTCTTGCCACTTATATAAAGGTAAGATTGACATAAAAGTGAAATCAATGGAGCCCTCACCTCTCTCACGCCATGAAACACAAAAGTGAACTCTGCATAATGAATTTGATGCTGCAAACCCACTATGAAAATCCCTTCCACAAAAGTTTCTTTAGAAGGTTTCAAACTGCTGAGAAAATCAACTAGACAAAATAGCTATCATATATACACAGTTTTTATAGACAAGCCTGCATCAGAAGAGACTCTTTATTTATAAACAAAAAACAATGGAGTAGTAAATTGTTTTAGAAAACTATATATGAATTTCTTGCAATCAATTTGTGGGTCACTACAAAGCTAAAGAGAGATGAAAATTGGAAAAATAGACAGTAGCGTCTCTAAGAAATACGATGGCAAAATTTATACTTGTTGTATATTAATGAACAACAACAACGACCAAATATATTCCCACATGGTAGGGTCTGGGAGGGTAATATGTAGACAGGTCTTACTTCTATCCGAGAGGGCAGAGCGGCTGTTTCCAGTCGACCCTTGGCGCAGGAAAAAGAAAGGCAAACAAAAACAAAAATAAAAACAAAAACCGCATCAGTTACTCGAGCATACAACGCGTAAAAATTATCTAAACATAAGAAACATATGTACCCTAAATAAGCAGGCATGCAATGATATTAAAACATCAACTACCAGAAATGACTACCATAAGAGAACACACTAATCATCTATGGGCGGCCCTACCACGCCTCATCCCGGGAAAGGAGTACGAAATATCTAGAAGCCCCTATCCTACAACCCTGATACTAGACCTCCAGACTTTCCTATCAAGGGTCATGTCCTCGGAAATCCGCATCCTGGCCATGTCCTGTCTAATTACCTCTCCCCAGGATCTCTTAGTCCTCCCTCTGCCTCGCCTCACACCGACCACCGCTAGCCGCTCACAACTCCTCACCGGGGCGTCGGGGCTTCTCCTCCGCACATGCCCGAACCACCGGAGCCTCACCTCTCGCATCTTCTCATCCACTGGGGCCACCCCCACCTTCTCCCGAATAACTTCGTTCCTAATCTTATCTAACATGGTGAGCCCGCACATCCACCTAAGCCTCATCTCCGCAACCATCATCCTCTAAACATGAGATTTCTTCACCGGCCAACACTCCGTCCCATACAGCATGGCAGGTCTACCCACAGCTCTATAAAATTTCCCCTTGAGTTTCTGTGACACTTTCTTATCACACAAGACTTCTGTTGCAAGCCTCCACTTCGACCACCCCGCCGCTAAACGGTGAGTGACATCCCCGTCTCACTGGATCACCGATCCAAAGTATCTGAAACTATCCTTCTTGACTATGGCCTGAGATCCAATCATCACGCTCCCTCCCACTTTGCTCGACTCAGCGTAAAATTTGCACTCCAAATATTAATGAATAATATACATATTTTATATATTAATAGTGTAGAACTTTTTGTATATTTAATTAACAGATATAATTATTTTTAGCCGACCGACCAAACGTGTAAGTTAGTGCAAAAAATTCGGGCATAGAGTAAGAACCCTTTTATATAAACTTTCATTTTGTATATATCAGTGGGGATCAATGTCATGCATATGGCCCTTAACGGAACTTTGGGGCTGACCTATTCGCTTAACCAAACTAAACACTATTTATCTAAAGGTGCAATTAAAGTAAAAGTTGTGAGGGATACCCATTTTATAAAGTGATATTTATTTTTTATCCAACATTTCGTAATATTTATTTTTATTCAGTATTTTCAATGCTTAACAATAATACTCACTAGTCTAGTAAAATTAATACAAAATTTTTTTATTATCTTTTCTTCTATCTACATTTCGGTTGCTAGGGTGTTGGCTGAAATGAATAGTGGTGCCAGGACTGCATTGATGAATACAGTAGTCCAACTTATCTCACTGTTATCAGGGATGGATGTTAAAGCCCCCCCCCCCCCTTTTTTTTTTTTTTTTTTTTTTTTTTTTTTTTTTTTAACCCCTCCCAACTTAGGAGGATCTATAGTGTTTCCACACTTCCCCTCCACGGTGACTCGAACCCAGGACCTGACGGTCGTAGGTGGAGGTGCTTACCAACTGAGCAAACCTCACTTGTCCCCCATAGGTTATAACAACAACCTTATGGTGTTACATAATAAAATATAGTGACACTTTTTTGTGAAAAGATACAAATAACGTTTGGTTTTCTGCTATGTTATGAATCATAAATTTATAGTTACAAGTTCAAAAGTTAAGGATACTTGGTCCTCAACTTTGAGTTTCAAGTTCAAATGTTAAGGACACTTGGTCCTCAACTTAGAATTACAAGTTCAAAAGTTAAGGACACTTGGTCCTTATCTTAGACTAACAAACTGAAAAGTTAAGGACAATAGGTCTTGAACTTACATTTATAAGTTCAAAATTTAAGGACAATAGGTCCCGAAATCCTGAACTTAGGCCTCATTTATTTGCACTTAATGGAGGTCTGAATTTTAATCATTCAGATATCAGACATTAAGTGCGTTTGTTTTTAAAATCTAAATCTTAATTATTCAGATTTTAATCAGTAAGTGTATTTGTTTTTTTTTTACTTCACAACCACTTAATGGGTCTGAATAGGTTTGTATGATTCTGATCTATAACAGAGACTTAATTTCATTAAGATGCTATCATATATTTATTATTAACTGTCTCCACCGCCTACCATTATCAACTACCACCATGCCGCCACTGCCACCATACTCAACCAACCTCACCATCACCACTACCTCTACCACCATCAAGCCACCATCATCTTCAATCATAGCCGCCACCATTATCGACCATCACCGCCGACTATCCCTACCACTTTGACCACCATCACCCACAATCAATACTCATCCACCTCAACTAACACAATTGACCACCCCATCACCACCAACAACCACGACCGACATTGCCCATCATTATAACCTACCACCACCCACCCACCATCTTCCTCAGTCCCAACTACGACCACCACCCGCCATTATTAACTATTACCAGCCACCACCACCATCACCATCCTGAAACATAATCGTTACCACTACCAATAGCTACTAGTTACTAGCATGAACCACTATCATCAACCAATACTACCACCATCCACCGCTGCTAATCGGTATTCACCGGTTAACCATCACCACCAACAACTATCATATTTTTAAAAACTTTAAATCTTATTGATAAAATATTAGATTAGTTAGTATTTCATTTGAATTTTATGTTTATTAATTTTCAAATAAAGATATTCAGATGTTAAAAATCAAACACTCTTAATTATTTAGTATTCAGATCTTAATACACATCTTAATATATTCAGATGTGTATTCAGATTCAGATGTCTTAATCTTAATACACATCTTGATATTCATATGTGTATTCGGATTCAGACGCCTTAATCTTAAAAAAAACCCAAATGAGGCCTTAGACTAACAAGTTCAAAAGTTAAGGACATTAGGTAGGCTAAGAAGCCCAAAAGTTAAAGACAATAGGTCCTCAACTTAGACTAACAAGCTCAAAATTTAAGAACAATTGGTCGTGATCTTAAACTTACAAGCTCAAAAGTTAAGTACAATAGGTCCTGAACTTAAACTTACAAGCTCAAAAGTTAAAGACAAGTAGTCATTAACTTAGAGTTACACGCATATAAATTAAGGACACGTAGTCCTGAACTTCAAGTTCCAAGTTCAAAAATTAAGGACATGTAGTCTTGAAGTCCCAAATTTAGAATTACATGTTTAAAAGTTAAGGACATGTAGTCCTGAAGTACTGAACTTCGAGTTGCAAACGTAAAAGATACGGACACTTGGTCCTGAACGTTTTGAGCAGAAGTAAGTTTTCATCCGGGCAGGTAAAGTTCATCAAAGTAGTGGTTAAAGACTAAAGATATTTTAAATAATAGGTTAAAATAAATACATGTATTAGTACTCGCTAACCGTACACTTTCCCCGCAATTAAATGGTTGATTGGCCATAGCTCAAAAAATATAACGTCATAGCGTGAGCTATCCAATTAAACATTGGACAAAATATAGGCATACGCAAGAAGTTCAGATATGTATTCAATCCGAGTTTAAGTTATATAGAACTAACATAGTTTGGTAGAATGCATTAACATTGTGTATTAGTAATATTTTATTTGGTATACATTTTCAACCTATGTATAAGTATTAGTTATACACCGTATTTGGTATTATCCTATGTATAACTAATGCATAGTAAACCATGGTATTAGCAATACCAAATCTATTAATGCATGCATTACCAAAGTTAAAAACAAAATTATCCTTAAAGTCCCTTAAAGCTAAAGAATAAGGAGGGTTTTTTGTAAATAATTAATTTTCTTATGCAATACATTATAATTTTGAATACACCACACTAAACAATGGATAAGAAACAATCTCTACATAATTAATGCTTGCACTACTAATCCATATATTACTAATCCATGCATTACGAATATTCTTATTCGGAGTTATTCTTATACACCCTACCAAATGACTCCTAATTGTTTGATAAAAAGGTGTCAAGCTTTTAATTAAACTAATTAATAAGAAAAAATGGAATAAATCTTAGCCAAGAATAATTAACTCTAGACCAAAACACGTTAAACACGAGAATAAGATAAGGTCAAGCACACAAAAATTTTATACTTATAAATATCACGATCCAAATTCGTTCTCCATGAACTGTCGTGACGACATCTAGTCTCTACGATTAGTTAATTGGCCATAGCTCAAAAACTATAACGTTATTGCGTGAGCTGTCCAATTAAACATTGGACTAAATATAGGCATATGCAAGAAGTTCAAATATGTATTCAATCTGAGTTTAAGTTATATACACTAACATAGTTTGATAGAGTGCATTAGCATTGTGTATTTGTAATATTTTATTTGGTATACTTTTTTAACATATGTATAAGTATTAGTTATACACCCTATTTGGTATTGTCATATGTATAGCTAATGCATCGCAAATCATGGTATTAATAATACCAAGGCTATTAATGCATGTATAAACATAGTTAAAGAAAAAATTATCCTTAAAGTCCATTAAAGCTAAAGAATATGGAGGGCGTTTTTGTAAATAATTAATTTTTTATGCAATACATTATAATTTTTAATACATAACGCTAAACAATGGATAAGAAATAATCTCTGCATAACTAATGCTTGCACTACTAATCCATATATTATTAATCCATGCATTACTAATACTCTTATTCAGAGCTATTCTTATATACCTTACCAAATGACTCCTAAATGTTTGACAAAAAAGTGTCAAGCTTTTTGTTAAACTAATTAATAAGAAAAAATAGAATAAATCCTAGACAAGAATAATTAACTTTAGACCAAAATGCATTAAACAGGAGAATAAGATAAGGTCAAGCACACGAATGTTTTATACTTATAAATGTCACACCCCAAATTCGCCCTCTGTGAGCTATCGTGACGATATTTAGTCTCTACGACTAGTTAATTGGCCATAGCTCAAAAAATATAACATCATAACGTGAGTTGTCCAATTAAACATTGGACTAAATATAGTCATATGCAAGAAGTTCAAATATTTATTCAATCCGAGTTTAAGTTATATACACTAACATAGTTTGGTAGAGTGCATTTGCATTGTGTATTAGTAATATTTTTTTGGTATACTTTTTCAACCTATGTATAAGTATTAGTTATACACCTTATTTGTTATTATCCTATGTATAGCTAATGCATGACAAACCATGGTATTAGCAATACCTAGGCAATTAATGCATGCATTAGCATAGTTAAAGGCAAAATTATCCTTAAAGTCCCTTAAAGCTAAAAAATATGAAGGGCTTTTTTTGTAAATAATTAATTTTTTATGCAATATATTATAATTTTAATACACCACACTAATGAATGGATAAGAAATAATCTCTGCATAACTAATGCTTGCAATATTAATTCATATATTACTAATCCATGCATTACTAATACTCTTATTCAGAGCTATTCTTATACACCCTACCAAATGATTCGTAATTGTTGGATAAAAAAGTGTCAAGCTTTTTATTAAACTAATTAATAAGAAAAAACAAAATAAATCCTAGCAAAGCATAATTAACTCTAGACCAAAACGCATTAAACAAGAGAATAAGATAAACAAATTCGCCCTCCGTGAACTATCGTGACGACATCTAGTCTCTACGACTAGGTAAGTCTAACAAATTACTAAAAAAGGAAGATGAAATACGAAACTAGCAAGAACTGCATATAAAACATAATAAAAGCATTTAAGATGCCACTCGGCATATACAAGTACACAATCTCAAAACTGAATCAACTCCCGAAACCCAAGATCTCATGAAATCACAAACTGTAGAGACTATATACTATTCTAGCTCCAGAATGTCTAATCAAAAGAAAGTACAGAAGGTCTATAACTAGAAGAGTGAATAAAGAGGAACTCCTCGGTCTGCGGACATGGCAGATATACCTCGAAGTCTCTAAAGATCATCTCGCCTCACTGATAGTATGGCTAAGCTGAAAAACATGGATCTGCACACGTAAAACATGTGCAGGAAAGGGCATGAGTACACCACAGTGGCATCCAGTAAGTACCAAGCCTAACCTCGATCGAGTAGTGATGAGGAAGGTCAGGACCTTACTGATTTTATATATATAAACGAGGTAAAATAGTATGAAGTGTGACAATATAATTAAAGATGCTAACAGTTGATAAAGAGTAAAATCACAGACAGAATATACTCAGTATACATAGATAGCAACAGGGGATCTACCAGGATATCGTCTCGTAGTCCCAAACATAAAGGTACAAAAGATTTCTCGGGATATCATTCCGAAGTCCGAATTATAAATAGAGGAAACTCTCGGAATACAATCAGTAGCCCCAAAGTAAATATCCAATATAGTGGAATCTTCAAGGTGTCGACCCGTAGTCCCAAACGTAAAAGTGCAGGGGGATTTCCTGGAATTCCGATCCATAGTCTCAAATTAAACACGCACATGGATCTCTCGGGGATCCCATAGTCCCAATATAAACACACACAACAATCTCAAAAAGAATTTACAATTCTATTCGCGAATTTAAACAGAAATTTCTACTCTAACATGTTGCGGAGAGTACAAGTAAGCAATTTAAGCAGGTAAGATAATTAAATCACATAAGCATGCTTTTTCTAAATTAAACAAGAGGCTTCAAGTACAATTATTGCTCAATTATAAGAACCATAGATATTTACTTAATGAAAATGAAGGTTTTCAATAATTTAGCACGTGTACGTACTCGTCACCTCACGTACACGACAATCATACAACATCAGTACCAAAATTCTAAGGGGAGTTCCTCCACACAAGTTTAGGCAAGCCACTTACCTCGAACTAGCTCAAATCAACTCAAATCACATTCTTGCCACGAGTACCCAACTCCAAATGGCCCAAATCTATTCAAATTAACTGCATAATGTAAATATAACTTCAAGTAACTAATTTAATTTATTAATTCAAAGCTAACACATGAAATTAAGAAAATCGCCCCAAAAGGTCCCTCGGGCCCACGCCCCGAAATCAAGTAAAATTTACAAATTTAGAACACCTAATTACTCACGAGCACATTCGAACAAAAATCATCAAAGTGCGATGTCAAAATCTCACTCAAAATTCGGATTCTTAATTGGGAAACTTTTCTCCCATTTTCAAAGTTTTATCCCCCAAATTCCTTAATTAGAAGAAGAAAACAACAATAGATTATAGTTCTAAGAACAAAATTAAGTTAGAAATCATTACCCAATGATTCTCCTTAAAAACCCCTCGAAAAATCGTCTCCCACCGAGCTACAATTCAATTTTTATGTTAAGAAACCTCAAACCCCCGAATTTTCTATATCTGCCCAGCAATTCTGCTTCTGTGGCTAGGAAATCACACCTGTGAGATTTCATTAAAGGCCCAGATTCTGCACATGCGCTCACTTACTCGCAGATAGTTCAATCTTCGACAGTTTAATTAAGGAATCATGACGCCGAGAACACCACCATTGAAGCGAAGGGCGCAGAGCAAGCAACCTAAAGATTGCAGCCCGAACTCTGGCAATTGACAGTTTATCATCTACGAGAATACGCCATTACCTGATTCGGAAACGAGATTGTCACGATCCAAAATCTAACCCAGGTCATGATGGCGCCTATAGTGTTACAAGGCACGCTTATACCTAAAATATTACTTCTAATTATTTTTAAGGAATTAATAAAATAATACCAATATTTACGTTTCTCGTAAACTAAATAACCTTTAAATATAATTAATATAAAAATACCTAAACTAGCCCCAAACATCGGGGTATCACTAAATCATGAGCGTCTAAAACTATGAACCAAGATATACAAACTATCTAACTATCCAAAATAAGAAATGATAAAAGGAGTAGCAAGATCCTACAGACACTAGCATCTATATTACAATCTCCACAGATAGCCGACCTGAACTCAATGATCGCCACGCTCTAACTCGCCTGCATCTGCACATAAAGTACAGGGTGTAGTATGAGTACAACTACCTCATCAGTAACATAAATAACTAAGGAACTCAGCAGTAGTCACGAGCTAAGAAAAATAGTCCAATTACTTATTTTCACAATTTAAAAATAATCAGAATAAATAGGCAAACTCCATAAAACCAACAAATACCACAAAGAAATTAATAGGTAAGTGTATCAACAACAAAAGTAAATGCAACCTTACAGCAATTTCACTCCATCACTTATCACTTGCACTCAGCACTCAATACTCATACACTCAACACTTTACGCTCACTGGGGGTATGTATAGACTCCGGAGGGGCTCCAAAAACCAAAGTGCTAAGCACGGACAATTTACGTGCTATTATATCAATAACTGGATCCGCACAATCAACTCACGTGCTATGCGGACAACTCACACGCTATGGTATCAATACCTAGACCAGCACGACCAACTCACTCGCTACACGGACAGCTCACGCGCTATGGTATTATTATCCTCACAACTACGGCCTTGCTTAATCATGTACCTTACTAGCGTCACCGTCATCAACAAATGGGACACAACCCACATCAAGTATCACAACATATTAGTAAATAATAGAGACTAAGGTAAACATGTACAAAATGTACTATGGCTGAGTACAAATAATGTGAGCATGAAGAAAGCTTGAGCGTGATCTCTAACATGAAGCTAAACAATTTCAACAACAAGTAAACACATAACATCGGATAATAGCCATTAGACCTCACAATCTAACAAGACGAACCATGTCTCAGTCCCTTGCGGTGCATACCTACACGCCCGTCACTTAGCATAGGTATCACCATCAAACAATTACATGATATCAATTTCTCCAGGTTTATGCCCTCAAAGCCAGAGTTAAAACTGTTACTTACCTCAATCGCGTAAAATCCTACTTCGGGATGCCCTCGTATCTGGACACATTATCCAACAACTCCGAATCTAAACATAATTAGGTTAATACCATCAACATGTGCTAAATAATCAAATTTCACAATAAAAACTACAAAATATGCCAAAAATCTTAAATCAGCCAAAATACACCCCAGGGGCCCATATCTCAAATTCAGTCAAAAATAGCAAAAATAAAACCCTCGTACTCTCCTGAGTCTAACCATATAAAGTTTTTCAAAATCGGACGCCGTTTGGTCCCTCAAATCCCTACCTAAAACTCTCCAAAACTCAAGTCCTAACTCGCTCAATTTCACTTTGAAATCATCAATCAAATCCCCCCAAAAAAAGATGGATTACGAAATATAATCAAAACCGAGTAGAGAACACTTATCCTAATCTCTATGACAAAAATCGCGCCCAAAATTGTCCAAATCCGAGCTCCACAACTCAAAATATGACCGAATAAACAAACCCTAGTTTTATATATTTTTTTGCCAATTATTGTGCTTCGTTTCTCATGCCAAACGATCCTGAAAATCGTATATTATACCTTCAATGGATTACTTGAGAAATTCTAATCAATTTAGACTTTTGAATCACTTAATTTGACCTTATAATGACTGAGATATGTAGGTTTTAATATTCACAAATAGTGTAAATTTTTTAATATGTCGCTAGTGGTATTATCGTAATTACTTTCAAAAAAATCTAGCAACCTAATTTTTAGAAAAAAATATCATAAAATTTTCATATGGTGTACAAATTCGATAATTCTTTTGTTATGGTTCTGTAATTACGATATGGATCTAATGCTTCAATCAAAAAAGCAATCGAAGCTCATTTGTTCAAGCTTGAAGAAATGACATCAAAGCATAAGAAAAACGAGCGCAGCACAACCCAAATCTATCCGAAATTCACTTGAGGCCTTTAGGAACTCAATTAATGATTCCAAAAATTCATAGATCACTACCCGTACGTCAAATCTCTGGAACATCCAAAACAACACCAAAATACCAAATCAACCTCAAATTCAAGCCTAAGAACTTCTAAACTTCCAACTTTCACCAATTCAAGCCTAATTCTACCGCAGACCTTCAAATTATATTCTAGACACATCCTAAGTCTAAAATCACCCAACAAAGCTAATCAAATCATAAAAATTCTATCCGAATTCGTTTACTCATAAGTTAACTTCCGGTTGACTTTTCTAACTTAGTTTTCTAATTAACTAAGAGACTAAGTGTCTCATTTCACTCCAAGACTACTTCAGACCCAAGCCTACTAACTCGATACAACTCAATACATGTGAACAATAAATAAAGAAGCATAAATAGGGGAAATAGGACTATAACTCTCAGAACGAGTGATCGGATCGTTACAAAGGTCCAAACAAAGGCTCTTGAGATTCAACCCTAACCCTTCTGATGTTAACTTGATGGAGAGGGCTGCACATCCATGGTAGCCTATACTACACCATGTCGCCCTACAGAGAGAGAGGAGAGAGGAGACATGAGAGAGGAGGGAGGAGAGAGGAGACATGAGAGAGGAGAGAGGAGAGAGCGTGTGGTTTTTGACCGGGGAAGAGAATGATATATATCAAAATAGAGAGAGAAAGAAAATAGTATAACTTAATAGCATATTTAGTGGCTTAGGGGAAGGAGTTAAACAAATTAGATATTTTCCTATAAATATTAAAACGTATCTGTAAAATATAATTATTTTATATTTATTTAAAATAAATAAGATGTTAATCTTTGCTATAGGAGGTAAAAATTTCAACAATATATATGTCACCATAAATGTCATGTTTTGATAACTCTATCGATCAAACTGCTTCTAGGCCCAACATCTACACCTATCCATTGGGCCCAACATACTTGCTTAAGTGACTTTTTAGTATATATACGAGATTTTAAGTTTATTTTTTCTATTTTCTCTAAGTTTTTGTATATATAAAAAGTAACTAAAAATCTTTACAAAATATATACAAATTCAGTCACACCCTAAAATTTATCTACAACTTAAATATATATTTTTAATACAGAATTCGGTAAAAAATTACATACATTTTATATATAACTTGAATACAATTGTGTAAGTTGTAGATATTTTGTATACTGTTTCTACAATCGACATACAATTTTACACACAAGCTCTAAACTAGAAAGTTGAAAAATTAAAATACCCTTTTAGTAATATACTTTTATATTCAATAATAAAATTAGTTAAATGAAACACTAAATATTGGTTAAAGGTGTCATCTTTTCTAAGGGATGAATCTTTTATAAAAAGGTCTGTTATTTATTTTTTTTCACTACGTATAAATATTAAATGATTGTGTAATTTTCGGCACTTCAAACAATTCCAACGCCAAAAGAGTTTACGACGCTTGAAAAATTTCTTACACTAAAAAATTCTAGCACTTGGAAAATTCCAAAAACATGTACAAGTTTGGAACAACCATATCTGTTCCAATCACTCTATTTTATGATGAAAAAATTAACACTGAAGTTTGTCCAATCGAAGAGAATTTTTTTTTTTCAGTTGACAAGACTCGCTCAAAGCAAGATATGCTTCGAACCATTATTAGTTTATTTAAGCAGAAGATTTACCATTAATCACAAATTATTTTTTTTAACGTATTAATTTATTTTGTAAGGTAAATATTACTTATTCGATAAAACTTTTATTAAGTAACCAAGATTATTCTGTTGGTGTATAATCATATGGTTACAATTTTATTTATAACCTTCCAATACTACTAAAAATAATACATGCAACTCAATTTTTTTTCCTCACCTATAAACAACAGAAGGAATTTTTAACAACACACTAGACCGAATATTGCTTATCAACTAAACACTTAAGCCAATTTCTCAAAGTATCCTAGGGTCCCTCACATGCTCAAGTGGTATTCATGTTTTGCGGTACTTATTGAATGATCTTGGGCAAGGCATCTTATTAAACAACTCTCCAGATTTCTCTTTGATTGCATATGCTGATTCTGACTGGGCTGCTTGTCCCATTTCCATAAGGTCAGTTAGTGGGTTTTACATCACATTTGGAGGTTCTCTTGTCTCTTGGAAATCTAAGAAGCAACTAACAGTCTCTCTTCTGCAGAAGCAGAGTATCGCGCTATATGCAAAGTGATTGTTGAGGTGTTTTGGTTGGTCAGAATTCTTCATGATCCGGGTGTCCAGTTACTAAGTTTGTCCATGTATTTTGTGATAGTCAATCTTCCATTCACATAATCGAAAATCCGGTCTTTCACGAGCGTACTAAACATTTCGAAATCGACTGTCACTGTGTGCATGACATGCTTCAGCCTGGGACTATTTCTCTACATCATGTTTCTTCTGCTGATCAGCTTGCTGATCTTCTGACACAAGCATTATCTGGAGCTCCTCACCATCATTTATTGTTCAAGCTTGGTGTCCAGTCGGCCTCCAGCTCGAGGGGACTGATAGAAATACAACAGTCTAAGCCCAATTTACGGATCCGGCCTAAGTCAACCCTTTAGAGACTTGATTTGTTACACTTGTGTTCAATGTGTCCTTTATAGTCTTTTCACATGACATTATACTGTAAAAACATATAGGATATTTTGTACAGAAAGATCTAGATAATTTATTTTTCTAATTATATAGAATGAAATAATATTTGTCTTCCTTCTTCTCAATTTGGGAATGTCACTTAATTATATTTCTCAAATTCCCTCGATTTTATGATGTTATCACTATGAGGGCATTTACGATGTGTGTTACTTGTGATTATGATCATTAATGATGTGTATTTCTTTTTTCTCTCACGAAGAAGAGTTAAAAGGTATTGTTTTCACTTGATATAAAGAAGATCCATTTCCGACCTCAAGAAAATGATGAAGATTTTCTTGGTGCCGAAGTACCATATCTTAGTGTAATTGGGGCATTAATGTATCTTGCCAATAATTTCCGACCAGATATAGCTTTCTCAGTAAGCGTATTGGTAAGATTTACTTCTTCGCCAACACAAAGACACTGAAATGATATTAAACATATACCTCCAAGGGACCATTGATATAGGTTTATTTTATTCAAATGAATCCAAACCATCATTGATTGGTTATGCAGATGCAGAATATTTGTCTGATCCATAGAGAGGTCAATCTCAGACAGACTATTTATTTACAAGTGGAGGTACAGTTGTATCATGGCGTTCAACAAAACAAACCATGATTGCTATTTCTTCAAAACACGCAGAGATAATAGCCATTCACGAAGCAAGCGGAGAATGTGTTTGGTTGAGATCCATAACTCAACACATTCAGTAAACATGTGGTCTTTCTTCGAAAGAAAATATTCCAACAATATTGTATGAAGACAATGTTGCATGTATAGCTCAATTGAAAGGAGGATATATCAAAGAAGATAGAACAAAATATATTTCACGGAAATTCTTTTTCACTCATGATCTTCAGAAGAATGGTGAAATAGATGTACAACAAGTTCATTCAAGTGATAATTTGCCTGAGGCATTACCAACCTTAATATTTGAAAAGCTGATATATTGTCACGGCCCAAATTTCATACCCGGTCGTGATGGCGCCTCTCGCGAAGACAACGCCAGCCAACAACCCCAAATCCTCTTTTAATAGCTATTAAACATAAAGGAATAGAAATATTACTTATTAACATTTAACTATTAATTTCATCCCAATACAACCCGATCGGGGTGTCACAAGTCACGAGCATCTAAGGAGTAAAGTGTAATGACCCGGCCCGTCGTTACAGGAATTTCCACCCCGTTACCTTGCATTTACATATATTATGCTTTTAAATCAGTATTAGAATATATCGGGTGAGTTAGGAGTGATTTGGATTGAAAATGAAACAAATAGCATATTTAAAGAAAACTTGAATATGAGAAGTCAACCAAGAGTTGACTATTGAGTTAGAGTGCTCGGAACCGGATTCTGATGATTCGACTAGTTCCGGGGGATCATTTATGACTTAGGAGAGCAATCGGAATTGAATTCGGAGGTCCGGTGTAGTTTTAGGCTTGAATTGGCGAAAGTTGATTTTTGGCGAAAACCGGATGGTAGGCGATATTTTGATCCGGGGGTCGGAATGGAATTCCGAAAATTTCTGTAGCTTCGTTATGTGATTTTGGATGTGTCCGCAAATTTTCAGGTCATTCGGACATCGTTTGATCGGGTTTTGGATTGAATGTTAGTTTTGAAAGTTTTGAAGAAACTTAGGCTTGAATTCGTGAGTAAATGGAGATTTTGATGTTTAGTATGGTGTTTTTATGATTGGAACAAGTCCGTATCATGTTTTGGAGTGCGTTGGTGGTTTTCGTTAGGGTCCCGGGGGCCTCGAGATGATTTCGGACCATCAACCGGGCATGTGAGACTTGGCAAAATCTGCAGAAAACTGCAGGTTTCTGCCCAGTCATTTTGACCTTCGCGTTCGCGTGGCATGTGCCGCGTTCGCGAAGGCCAGGAAGATCAATGCATCGCGTTCGCGGACGGGGTGTCGCGTTCGCGTAGGCCAGGGATCGTGTGCATCGCGTTCACGTTCTTTGGGTCGCGTTCGCGTAGGGTCGTGGGAGTTGTGCTTCGCGTTCGTGGGAGGTTTGTCGCGAACGCGTAGAAGGGAAATAGGTGGTTGGGAATATTGTTCTTCGCGAACGCGTGGAGTGGTTCGCGTTCGCGTAGGGTAAGTCAGAGGCGGGCATCACGAACGCGTAGGAGACGTCGCGTTCGCGTAGAGAAAGAGGGGCTGTTCATCGCGAACGCGTGAGGGCTTACGCGAACGCGAAGAGCAAAAGTCTGTGGCAGTGAATAAAATCCAGAAGCAGAGGGGTTACGGGTTTACACCCCCAAAACACAATTTTGAGCCCTAGAGAGAAGAAAACTCGAGGAAATCACCGAGAAGTCATCGGGTATTCGTCGGAGGTAAGATTCTTGACTCAAAAACATCATTTTATGGTAGAATTAACATCAATCTTCATGAAAATGAGTTGAAATCTTGAAGAAATGTGGCCCAAATATTGAAAACGGGATTTTTGGATTTGGAAGGCCATTTGAACTCCGATTTCGATAAATTTTATATGCACGGACTCGTGGAGAGATAAGTATCGCGTTGGTACTAATTTCGGATTTTTACGAGCAGTGGGCCCGGGGTCGGGTTTTACCAACTTGGTGTATTTATGTGAATTTCACGTAAATTGAAATGGATTATGATTCTTTGACCCGTATTTGATATAATTATTGTTATTTGACTAGATTCTACACATGAGGCAGTGAAATTCAAAGGAAAAGGCATCGCGGACGAGTCTACGACCGGCTAGAGGTGAGTAGTTTGTGTATATGGTAGCTTGAGGGTTCGAAACCCCAGCTTAGCACATTGTGACGCTAGTAGGGCGTGGCTCGCATACCGTGGCAGGTGCGGGATTGATTGTGACTAGGGATTGAGACTTGGTCCATCCCGGATGTGAATAATATGTTGTTAGTGTTGGAAATACACTGTATTTGATATATTTGTGGGTTGTAAGCCTTGTTTGGGGCCTTGTGCCGACCTGTAGTGTCCTTAGAGGACAATATTTATGTGATAGCTATAATTGCTTAAATCACTGATCTCAGTCCTGGAAATTGAAATCACACTTTTGAAATGCTAAGTCACCGGCTTTTGCAAATGTAAATAAAGTTTAAGTATTTTTCATAAATTATGAATTGAAAGCTGGAATTAAGAAAAATGAATTGTTTTGTGACTTAATTGCTTATTGTGGACTGAGTATGGGATCGGGCTGCACGCCGCAGTGGTTGATATGAGGATCGGGCCGCACGCCGCAGCAGTATTGCGCTTGGGCTGTAGGAGCCCCTCCGGAGTCTGTACACACCCCCAATGAGCGCCGTCGACGTTAAATTGGATCGGGCTACACGCCGTAGCGGTTATGTGCATTGCATTGCATTTGTATTTGTTGAATTACTCTGTGGTAGTTGTATTGTATTGTTGCTGCTAGTTCGTAGGAGATTCGGACTGTAGTGTAGCTTCATATTGTGGTATTTTGTGGATTTCTTACTGTCAGCTACTTATATATATTTGTTACTCACTGAGTACTTAGTACTCACCCCTACTCCCTGCACCTTTTGTGTGCAGACTCAGGTACTCAGGAGCAGTAGACAGGTAACTCCAGCGTTTGCAGTGTCACATCGAGTTGCTGAGGTAGCTGCCTACGTTCGCAGAACCTAGCTTCTCCTCTCCTTTCCAGTTGTTATTTCGTATTTTGTATTCAGACTTGAGTATTTCTATACAGTACTCTCTATTCCAGTTGGGTTTGTTAGAGGCTCTAGATTTGTGACTCCGGATCTTTGGGAGTGTCAGCACTTTTGTTTAGTATTATTATTATTGGAGTTCTTAAACTCATATATTATTCTTGGGTTGTCCATTTGGGGACTGGTATTTTGTGATAATTAAATTGTTGGTCTGGCTGGCCTAGCTTGATTGTTGGGCGCCATCACGACCGGATTTGGGTCGTGACAAGTTGGTATCAGAGCCTAGGTTTACTAGGACTCGCGAGTCATGAGCCGGTTTGGTAGGCTTTCGCGGATCGGTACGTAGACGTCCGTATCTATCCTCGGAGGGCTACAGAAACTTTAGGAAAAACCTCATTTTCTTGGATTCATATCGTGCGATCTGTGTTATCATGAAATTAAAATTTTCCATGTTCCATTCTCTCGCAGATGGCGGGAACACGAGCTAACGGACGTGGCGGACGACCACCATTGGCACCTAGAGGCCGTGGTCGTGGTAAAGGTAGGGTAGCAGCACCAGCACCTGCTGACCCACCAGCTGACCAGACTCAGGGTCAGATTCCTACACCAGTGGCCCAGACTCAGGACCAGATTCCAGCGGCAAACGCTCCGGCAACTCAGGTTCAAGCACCGGCAGTGCCCATTGTGATACCGGGTCTTCAGGAGACCTTGGCTCAGATCTTATCAGTGTGCACAGGCTTGGCACAGGTAGTTGCAGCTACTGCTGCAGTATCTTCTTCGCAGGCAGGGGGAGGAAATCAGACCCCCGTGGCTCACACACCCGAGCCAGTCCAGCCAGTTGCGCCCATTGCACGAGCTCCTGCTTATATGGTTCCAGCTTTGCCCGACGATGAGCAGTGTCGTTTGGAGAGATTTGAGAGGCTACGGCCTCCGACATTCAGTGGTGCTGAGGGCGAGGACGCCCAGGGTTTTCTTGACAGATGTCAGCGCATGCTTCACACCGCGGGTATTCTAGAGTCCAGCGGTGTTTCATTCACCACTTTTCAGTTCACAGGTGCAGCATTTCAGTGGTGGGAGGATTTCGAGAGGCGTAGGCCCGCTGGGGCAGTGCCCCTCACTTGGCAGCAGTTCTCCACGGTATTTTTGGAGAAGTACGTGCCTCAGTCTCAGAGAGAGGAGCTGCGACGTCAGTTCGAGTGGTTGAAGCAGGGAGAGATGACGGTTAATCAGTATGAGATGAGATTCACACAGTTGGCCCGTCATGCCATGTGGATGGTTCCTACAGACAGAGAGAGGATTCAGAGATTTATCGATGGCCTTATTTATCCCATCCGCATATTGATGACCAGGGAGAGAGTTTCGGCAGTTACCTTTGAGGAGGTGGTTGATGCTGCCCGTCATATTGAGACAGATCGCCGCAGAGAGCGGGAGGAGAGAGAGGCTAAGAAGCCTCGTGGTTCTGGCAGTTTCAGTGGTGCTCCGTCTAGGGGCCAACCCCAGTATAGCAGGGGTCGTTCTTTCAGGTCTCATCAGTCTGGACGTGCAGAGTCCAGTGGGGTTTCATCAGATCGTGGTCGTCAGGGCCATCAGGGTTATCAGGGTCAGCAGAGCCGTTAGCAGAGTCAGCCTGCATTGAGTGCTCTTCCAGCTCAGAGCTCCGCTCCTGTTTCCTCGGCACAGGGTTCATCCGTAGCGAGGGTCCTCGGCGGCCCCTTCTTCCATCTTCGGGTCGTTGTTTTGAGTGCGGTGATTTGGGCCATATCGGGAGAGAGTGTCCTCAGTGGCTTCGTAGCGGTCTCAGCAGAGGGATCGGCCCTCGTCTTCTACTCCTGTTTCTTCGGCGCCGGCACGGTCGGCTAGGACCGGTGGCTAGGTATCCGCAGGTCGCACTAGGGGCGAGGATCGTACTCGGTGGAGGCCGGGCTCGTTTCTATGCTCTTCCGGATATGAAGGATGCTAGTGCTTCGGATGCGGTCATTTCAAGTATTATCTCAGTCTGCCACGAGGATGCTTCTGTCTTATTTGATCCCGGATCCACCTATTCTTATGTCTCTACTTATTTTGCACATCATTTGGGTATGACCCGTGGTATTCTTGCTTTGCCCGTACATGTGTCTACCCTAGTGGGGGATACTGTTGTTGTGGATCAGGTATATCGATCATGTATTATTACTATTGGGGGTCTTGAGACCCGAGTTGATCTATTACTACTGGGCATGGTAGATTTCGATGTTATTCTAGGCATGGATTGGCTATCTCCTTACCATGCGATTATGGATTGTCATGCCAAGACAGTCACACTAGCTATTCCAGGTAATCCGAGGATCGAGTGGCGTGGCTTGACTGATTATGTGTCCGACAAGGTGATTTCTTATATAAAGGCCCAACGAATGATTGGCAAGGGTTGTTTATCTTATTTGGCCTTCATTAGAAATGTTGAGGCCGAGACACCCGGTCTTGATTCGGTCCCCATTGTGAGGGAGTTTCCGGATGTATTTCCAGCAGACCTGCCGGGCATGCCGCCTGACAGAGATATTGATTTTGGTATTGATTTGGTGTCGGGCACTCAGCCCATTTCTATTCCTCCCTATCGCATGGCACCAGCAGAGTTAAAAGAATTGAAAGAACAGCTTCAGGAACTCTTAGATAAGGGTTTCATTCGTCCGAGTGTGTCACATTGGGGTGCACCGGTGTTGTTCGTGAAGAAGAAAGATGGCACAATGAGAATGTGCATTGATTACAGGCAGCTGAACAAGGTAACAGTGAAGAATAAGTACCCATTGCCTCGTATTGAGGACCTATTTGATTAGCTCCAAGGGGCTAGTGTATTTTCTAAGATTGATCTTCGATCGGGCTATCATCAGTTGAAGATCAGGGACTCAAATATTATGAAGACAGCGTTCAGAACGCGATATGGGCACTACGAGTTCCTGGTGATGTCTTTCGGGTTGACTAATGCCCCAGTTGCGTTCATGCACTTGATGAATAGTGTATTTCGGCCGTACCTGGATTCTTTTGTGATTGTGTTTATTGATGATATTCTGGTATATTCACGCAGCCAGGAGGAGCATGCACAGCATTTGAGAGTGGCATTGCAGAGGTTGAGAGAAGAGAAGCTTTATGCAAAATTCACTAAGTGTGAGTTATGGCTTGATACCGTGGGTTTTCTGGGACATGTAGTGTCCAGTGATGGTATTCGGGTTGATCCACAGAAGGTCGAGGCAGTACAGAATTGGCCCAGACCTTCCTCAGCTACAGAGATTCAGTTTTCTTGGCTTGGCAGGCTATTATCGCTGGTTTGTTCAGGGTTTCTCATCTATTGCTTCACCGTTGACTAAGTTGACACAGAAGAATGCTCCATTTGTGTGGTCCGATGAATGTGAAGAGAGCTTTCAGAAGCTCAAGGAGGCTTTGACCACCGCTCCAGTACTTGTGTTACCATCGGCCTCGGGGTCATATACGGTGTATTGTGATGCTTCTAGAGTTGGACTTGGTTGTGTGTTGATGCAGGAGGGTAGAGTTATTGCATATGCTTCTCGTCAGCTAAAACCCCACGAGAAGAACTACCCTGTTCATGATTTGGAGTTAGTTGCTATTGTACATGCCTTGAAGATTTGGAGGCATTACCTATATGGTGTATCTTGTGATGTATATACGGACCACCGCAGCCTTCAGCATTTGTTTAAGCAGAAAGATCTAAATTTGAGGCAGCAGAGATGGCTTGAATTGCTTAAAGACTATGATATTACTATCTTGTATCATCCCGGGAAAGCCAATGTAGTGGCTGATGCTTTGAGCCGGAAGGCTATTAGTATGGGCAGTTTGGCGTATATTCCAGTTGGGGAGAGACCCCTAGTAGTTGATGTTCAGGCGTTAGCTAATCAGATGGTGAGGCTGGATATTTCTGAGCCCAGTCGGGTGATGGCTTGTGTAGTAGCTCGTTCCTCTTTATATGATCGTATTCGAGAGCTCCAGTATGATGATCCACACATACTTGTCCTTAAGGACAGAGTTCAGCGTGATGATGCCAGAGATGTCACTATTGATGGTGATGGTGTATTGCGGATGTAGGGGCGGATATGCGTGCCCAATATTGATGGCCTTCGTGAGTTGATATTGGAGGAAGCCCACAGCTCGCGGTATTCTATTCATCCAGGAGCCGCGAAGATGTACCAGGATTTGAAGCAGCATTACTGGTGGAGAAAGATGAAGAAAGATATTGTGAGCCATGTGGCTCGGTGTCTAAACCGTCAGCAGGTCAAGTATGAGCATCAGAGACCTGGTGGTGTATTCCAGCGTATTGATATTCCTGAGTGGAAGTGGGAAAGGATTACTATGGACTTTGTTAGTGGACTCCCTCGGACGGCGAGGAAGTTTGATTCAGTTTGGGTGGTGGTGGATAGGTTGACCAAGTCAGCTCACTTCATCCCAGGTGTGTACTACCTATACCTCGGAGCGGTTGGCAGAGATATTCATCCGTGAGATAGTGAGATTGCATGGAGTTCCTATTTCCATTATATCAGACAGAGGTACCCAGTTCACATCTCAGTTCTGGAGGACATTTCAGCGAGAGTTGGGTTCACAGGTAGAATTGAGCACAGCATTTCATCCACAGACGGATGGGCAGTCTGAGCGTACTATTCAGATATTAGAGGATATGTTGCGTGCTTGTGTCATTGATTTCGGTGGTTCGTGGGCTGATTATTTTCCTTTGGCGGAGTTTGCTTATAATAATAGCTATCAGTCCAGCATTCAGATGGCACCGTATGAAGCTTTATATGGGAGGCGGTGTAGGTCTCCAGTCGGTTGGTTTGAGCCCGGCGAGGCTAGGTTGTTGGGGACCGAGTTAGTCCAAGATGCCTTAGACAAGGTGAAGGTGATTCAGGAGAGACTTCGCATAGCTCAGTCACGTCAGAAGAGTTATGCGGACCGGAAGGTCCGAGATGTGTCTTATTCAGTAGGTGAGAAGGTGTTGCTGAAAGTTTCGCCTATGAAAGGTGTTATGAGGTTTGGAAAGAAAGGGAAGTTGAGCCCGAGGTTCATTGGACCTTTTGAGGTGCTTAGGAAAGTTGGGGAGGTGGCTTATATGCTTGCTTTGCCACCCGGTTTGTCGGGAGTTCACCCGGTGTTCCATGTATCTATGCTCCGGAAGTATGTCGGAGACCCGTCTCATGTGTTGGACTTCAGCACGATACAGCTAGATGAGGATTTGACTTATGATGTGGAACCGGTAGCCATTTTGGGTCGACGGGTTCGTAAACTGAGATCTAAGGACATAGCTTCAGTAAAAGTGCAGTGGAGAGGTCGTCCCGTGGAAGAAGCAACTTGGGAGACCGAGCAGGAGATGCGAAGTAGATATCCGCACTTGTTTGATACTCCAGGTATGTTTCTTAACCCGCTCGCGGACGAGCGTTTGTTTAAGTTGGGGAGAATGTAACGAACCGGCCCGTCGTTACGGAAATTTCCACCCCGTTACCTTGCATTTACATATATTATGCTTTTAAATCAGTATTAGAATATATCGGGTGAGTTAGGAGTGATTTGGATTGAAAATGAAACAAATAGCATGTTTAAAGAAAGCTTGAATATGAGAAGTCAACCAAGAGTTGACTATTGAGTTAGAGTGCTCGGAACGAGATTCTGATGATTCGACTAGTTCCGGGGGATCATTTATGACTTAGGAGAGCAATCGGAATTGAATTCGGAGGTCCGGTGTAGTTTTAGGCTTGAATTGGCGAATGTTGAATTTTGGCGAAAACCGGATGGTAGGTGATATTTTGATCCGGGGTCGGAATGGAATTCCGAACAATTTTTGTAGCTTCGTTATGTGATTTTGGATGTGTCCGCAAATTTTCAGGTCATTCGGACATCGTTTGATCGGGTTTTGGATTGAATGTTAGTTTTGAAAGTTTTGAAGAAACTTAGGCTTGAATTCGTGAGTAAATGGAGATTTTGATGTTTAGTATGGTGTTTTTATGATTGGAACAAGTCCATATCATGTTTTGGAGTGCGTTGGTGGTTTTCGTTGGGGTCCCGGGGGCCTCGAGATGATTTCGGACCATCAACCGGGCATGTGAGACTTGGCAAAATCTGCAGAAAACTGCAGGTTTCTGCCCAGTCATTTTGACCTTCGCGTTCGCGTGGCATGTGCCGCATTCGCGAAGGCCAGGAAGATCAATGCATCGCGTTCGCGGACGGGGTGTCGCGTTCGCGTAAGCCAGGGATCGTGTGCATCGCGTTCGCATTCTTTGGGTCGCGTTCGCGTAGGGTCGTGGGAGTTGTGCTTCGCGTTCGCGGGAGGTTTATCGCAAACGCGTAGAAGGGAAATAGGTGGCTGGGAATATTGTTCTTCGCGAACGCGTGGAGTGGTTCGCATTCGCGTAGGGTAAGTCAGAGGCGGGCATCGCGAACGCGTGGAAGACGTCGCGTTCGCGTAGAGAAAGAGGGGCTGTTCATCGCGAACGCGTGAGGGCTCACGCGAACGCGAAGAGCAAAAGTCTCTGACAGTGAATAAAATCCAGAAGCAGAGGGGTTACGGGTTTACACCCCCAAAACATAATTTTGAGCCCTAGAGAGAAGAAAACTCGAGGAAATCACTGAGAAGTCATCGGGTATTCATCGGAGGTAAGATTCTTGACTCAAAAACATCATTTTATGGTAGAATTAACATCAATCTTCATGAAATTGGGTTGAAATCTTGAAGAAATGTGGCCCAAATATTGAAAACGGGATTTTTGGATTTGGAAGGCCATTTGAACTCCGATTTCGATAAATTTTATATGCACGGACTCGTGGAGAGATAAGGATCGCGTTGGTACTAATTTCGGATTTTTCCGAGCAGTGGGCCCGGGGTCGGGTTTTACCAACTTGGTGTATTTATGTGAATTTCATGTAAATTGAAATGGGTTATGATTCTTTGACCCGTATTTGATATAATTATTGTTATTTGACTAGATTCTACACACGAGGCAGCGAAATTCAAAGGAAAAGGCATCGCGGACGAGTCTACGACCGACTAGAGGTGAGTAGTTTGTGTATATGGTAGCCTCTGAGGGTTCGAAACCCCGGCTTAGCACATTGTGACACTAGTAGGGCGTGGCTCAAACACCGTGGCAGGTGCGGGATTGATTGTGACTAGGGATTGAGACTTGGTCCATCCCGGAATGTAAATAATATGTTGTTAGTGTTAGAAATACACTGGATTTGATATATTTGTGGGCTGTAAGCCTTGTTTGGGGCCTTGTGCCGACCTGTAGTGTCCTTAGAGGACAATATTTATGTGATAGCTATAATTGCTTAAATCACTGATCTCAGTCCTGGAAATTGAAATCACACTTTTGAAATGCTAAGTCACCGGCTTTTGCAAATTTAAATAAAGTTTAAGTTTTTTTCATAAATTATGAATTGAAAGCTGGAATTAAGAAAAATGAACTGTTTTGTGACTTAATTGCTTATTGTGGACTGAGCATGGGATCGGGCTGCACGCCGCAGTGGTTGATATGAGGATCGGGCTGCACGCCGCAGCAATATTGCGCTTGGGCTGTAGGAGCCCCTCCGGAGTCTGTACACACCCCCAGTGAGCGCCGTCGACGTTAAATTGGATCGGGCTACACGCCGTAGCGGTTATGTGCATTGCATTGCATTTGTATTTGTTGAATTACTCCGTGGTAGTTGTATTGGATTGTTGTTGCTAGTTCGTAGGAGATTCGGACTGTAGTGTAGCTTCATATTGTGGTATTTTGTGGATTTCTTACTGTCAGCTACTTATATATATTTGTTACTCACTGAGTACTTAGTACTCACCCCTACTCCCTGCACCTTTTGTGTGCAGACTCAGGTACTCAGGAGCAGTAGACAGGCAATTCCAGTGGTTGCAGTGTCATATCAGGTTGCTGAGGCTGCCTACGTTCGCAGAACCTAGCTTCTCCTCTCATTTTCCAGTTGCTATTTTGTATTTTGTATTCAGACTTGAGTATTTCTATACAGTACTCTCTATTCTAGTTGGGTTTGTTAGAGGCTCTAGACTTGTGACTCCGGATCTTTGGGAGTGTCAGTACTTTTGTTCAGTATTATTATTATTGGAGTTCTTAAACTCATATATTATTCTTGGGTTGTCCATTTGGGGACTGGTATTTTGTGATAATTAAATTGTTGGTCTGGCTGGCCTAGCTTGATTGTTGGGCGCCATCACGACCGGATTTGGGTCATGACATAAAGGCACTACTACTGGCCAACAATGTATAGATAAATACAAGATAAAAACTTGAATACAAAGATGAAGTACGATGCCGCGAACGCTAGCGGTGACCTCGCTCAACTACCACCATAAAGTCTTCTACCTGCTAATAACCAACTACCGGGTGAACAATACCTACAACTGCACGCAAGGTGCAGGGAGTAAAATGAGTACTTCCAATTAAGTGGTAATAAGATAGAATAATATCTGAGCGATAAGAAAATACGTAAGAGCACACCAAAAATGCTATAAAAGACGATACAACCCTTTGAGAACAAAAGCCGTAACAGTGTGAAAATTCTTTAGAAAATCTCAAGATCAGTTAAAAATCTCTTTTACAAATATCCTTTTTTTCTTTTCCAACAGCCAAGCATATGAATGCTATATCAGATAGAGCAAGTCGGCTCACAAAATAGCGCATTAGGCATAATATTCCTTAACATATAACACCAGGGTATCTGGTCAACTAGAGCAAATCGGCTCATAAATCGGCCTCTTGGACACAACACTCCTTAACATATAGTACTAGGGTATCTGGTCAACAAGACAAGTGACAGTATGTATGCCAATGATATATGAGTGCTAAATGTCATGCCATGTAGTACAAATAGGAATGAATGCAATGCAATGCATATGACCGCTGCGGCGTGCAGTCCGGTCCATTTGGGTACTCGCGCTCACTATGGGGGTTCAGACTCTGGATGGGCTCTAACAACCCAAGCGCAATAATATTGCGACGTGCAGTCCGATCCATATACTACTGCGGCGTGCAGTCCGATCCATCCAATATGCTACTGCGGAATGCAGTTCGATCCATGCATGTATATGCATATGCTCACATATCACTCAAGGCCTAAAAGCCTCCTCACATAAATCGTCGTGACCTCACATATGGCCCTCGGCCCCAATCAGTCCAACAAATAATCAAAAAGGCCATCGGGCATCAGTAAAACAATAATACTCAGCTTAAATTATAGTTCAAATATCAATCAAAACTTCATGTTTGAGTAAAATATAGCTGAGTTCAAAAACAGTATAAATCACACGGACTAAGTTCAATTAGTATTTCAAATAGTAAGGGAAAATAGTGATGATCATAAAGAGTTTCAATAATCGGCAATAAGCCCCAAGTATGGCAATAAGCCCAAGTCATAATGATTACAACAATTCATTTCAAATACGCGGTAAAACCAACAACCAGAACAGACCAAGTCACGATCCCCAATGATGTTCTACCCACGCTCAGGTCTAGCATGCAACTCACCACAATATAGCACTAAGATGTGCAAATTCGGGGTTTCAAACTCTCAGGATATCATTTCCAAATGTTACTTACCTCGAACCGGCAAAAACTCAAGCCCGCGACGCCTTTGCTCCTCAAATCGGCCTCCACGCGTGTCGAAACTACCAAAATCAGTACAAATATATCATAAAAGGCTAATGGAACAACACACAATAAAAAATAATCGAAATATAACGAAACTCTTGACACTAGCAAAATCCGAGCTCCGGGCCCGCATCTCGAAAAATTATGAAACTTACATTTTCGGAATTCTCGTCTCGCCACGAGTCTGTACATATATCATTTACCAAAATCGTAGTTCAAATGGCCCATCAAATCTTTAATTATCATTTTTTGAAAAAATTATAAGTTTTCTCAAATTTCTTCCATTTGATTCACTAATACTTGATGAAAATAACTATGGAATCATTAAATAAAATCACATTTGGATATGGAATACTAACCCCTTGAAATTCTCTCCAAAAATTATCCAAACCAAATGAACGAAATGAAAGAAATAAGCCAAATTCGTGTTTAAAGCAATTTGCCCGTGCTTCGTCGAGTTGTACACTCGTGCTGTACAAGTTGTACATCCTATTGAAAATAATTGATGCACCAGTCATTTTCAATCGATCATAACTTTCACTAAAGATGTCCAAATTACGGTTTATTTAGCTTTCTGGAAACCAGACATGAAGGGTTACAGCTTTCGTTTTTGAATCATCTCAAATTTCTTGTAGATCAAAAGATATAGACCTCTAAATTATGCAACTTTTGCTGTCCAAAGACAGCTCACCGGTAGAATTTCTGCAACTTTTTTTTTTTTTTCTGTTTGGTCCGAATTTCATTTTGTTAACCTTCCGAAATCCACCCGAGGCCCTCGGGACCTTAACCAATTATAACAACATGTCCCACAATATTATTGAAACATGTTACAACCTTCGGAACACCCAAAATAACATCAAAACATCAAATCATCATCGGATTCAATCCTATGAATCTCAAGAAAATCCAAATTCCACATTTGATGCCGAAACACGTCAAAACTTGTCAGAATGACCTCAAATTTTGCAGACAAGTCTAAAATGACACAACGAAGCTACAGCAACTCTCGGAATTCCATTCCGACCCTTGGATTAAAATCTCACCTATCAACCGCAATTCGCCAAAATGCTAACTTTGCCAATTCAAACGTAATTCTACACCAGTCATCACAAAAATACTCCGGACACACTCCTAAGTTTCAAATCACCTAACGAAGCTATCCAAACCATAAAATTTGCATTTCGAGCGCTCTAACACATAAATCAATATCCGGTTGACTTTTCCAACTTAAGCTTCCTTAAAAGAGACTAAGTGTCTCAAACCTTAACAAATCATTCCGAAATGACTTTAAATTTTGCACACAATTCACATTCGACGTTAAGGACTTGTCCAAACTTTCGGAATCGTATTACGATCACGATATCAATATTTCCACTTCCGGTCTAATTTTCTCAAAAACCTTCAAATTTCTATATTTAGCCAAACGGTTCGAAAATGACCTACGGACCTCCGAATTCACTTCTGATCGCGTTCCCAAATCCAAAATCACCATATGGGGCTACTCCCAATCTCCAAATCCCAAATGGACGTCAATAACATTGAAGTGTATTTTAAGCCAAACTGACGCAATTTCTTCTAAAATGCTATCTTCCATAATGGGCGCCAAAACGCTCTCGGGTTATCCAAAACCTAATCCGGGCAGACACTCAAGCCCAAAATCATCATATGAACCTACTGGAACTTTCAGATCCCAATTTCGAGGTCGTTTACTCAAAATTCTAATCTCAGTTCATTTCTTCAATTTTACGCTTCTCAAATGAGAATTATCATTTAGATTTGACTCCAAACTTCTTGAATTTTTATTCTGACCATACACACAAGTCAATATACCTGAAATGAAGCAGCTCATGGTCACAGACTACCGAATAACGCACTGGAGCTCAAAACGACCGATTGGGTCATTACATATATAAGATTGGAATGCGTCGTCTTCGAGACATTAAGTGATTTTTCATCAGAGGGAGTAACTACACCCTGCACTCTTTTCCTTAACCAAGATTTTATCCCACTGGGTTTTTCTGGTAAGGTTTTTAATGAGGCAGCAGACAATGCATATTATAAATAACTATGTACATCCCAATAATTTTTTTTGTAAGTTCTTAATGAGGCACATTATCGTACATGGACATCTAAAGGGGAGTGTTATGAATAGTTTGTGCATTGGATACTAAATTGGATGCTACATTGGATGTTATATTGGATGCTATATTAGATGCCCATGTTGTGAATAACATAAATATTAAATCTCCTATTTTATGTCCATCATCTTTACTTTTTTTGCCTATAAAAGGCCATGTAATTGTAATGAAAAAATACACACAATTAAAGAAGAAAAGCTCTTCCTTCTCTTTATCTCTATTTCTTGTTTATGTTTTACAATATTTCTTTTATTTCTTGTTCATGTTACTAAATTGCTTTTATTTTATAACGCTACTAACAAATAGACAAAAGTTGCAGCTTCTGAATTTTCATCACAAATAAGCTTCTCAATCGAGGTCCACATGTGCGTGTGAAAATATGTCAAACTTTATGCACAAAGTGCTTATGTCTAGGTGTGACGACCCAAAGGGTCATCACTTATTTTATAAATTATTTCGAGCTTCTGAGGCCCCGAAAACCTCATTCCATGTTGCCTCAATTTACGTGCACAATCCGAGCATGTAGCCGGAAAGATTTTGTGATAGAAAATATGAATTCTATGAGAAATTTAGATAAAAATGATATTAATATTGATATGGTTGACTTCGGTCAACATTTTTGGTAAACGGATCCGGACCCGAGATTGGATGGTCTCGAGAGGTCCGTAGGAAAATATGGGACTTGGACATGCGTCCGGAGTCAAATTCTGAGGCCTAGAGCCCAAGTTATGAATTTTTCTATGAAATTGTTTTTGATGTAATTGTTAAAGGAAATGAATTAATTGACCTTGGTATCGGGCTCGTATTTTGGTTCCGACGCCCGGTACAAGTCTTAAATATTATATATGTGATTTCTGTAAAGTTTGGTGACATTCGGATGTCGTTTGAGATGTTTTGGACCTTGAGTTCCAAGTTTGAAGGTTTTGAAAACCAAAAGTATGAAAATCATGAACTTGAGGCTTGATTTGATGAAAACGATGTGTTATTGGCGATGTGATCGCACGAACAAGTTCATAATGTGTTTTTGATGTTGTGTACATGTTTGGTTTGGAGCCCGGGGGGCTCGGGTAAAGATTTGATAGGCCGTTGGATTAAATTCTGAATTTTTGCATTGCTGGTTTTTAACCAGCTGTTGGCTTCGCAATTGCAAGGCATTTCTCGCAATTGCGAAGGGGGCAGATCAAGGCAGGGCTCGCAAATGCGAACCCTGATCGCAAATGCGAAGCCCCTCATGCCCAGCCTTGTTCGCAAATGCGAACATCCCCTTGTCCTGCCTATGTTCGCAAATGCAAACCATAGTTCGCAAATGCGAACATTCCCAAATCCGGCCTTGTTCGCAAATGCGAACAATAGTTCGCAAATGCGCGCAAATGCGAACATTATGTCGCAAATGCGAACCTCCCAGTATGCCTTGGTTTCGCAAATGCGAACAAATGTTCGCAAATGCGAACTTCCCATCCTTGGCTTATTTTTCAAACTCCAGAAAATGGTCGGGGTTCGCAATTGCGAACCCATGTTCGCAAATGCGAACACAGAGACCTGTAAAACACGATTTTCGGTTCATTTCTTCACTTTTTACAAACCAAAAACACCCATTTGCGATTCTTCACGGATTCCTTCTTCTTCAAAACAATTGTAAGTCACTTTTTACTTAATTCTTTCAATTCCTAACATCATTAAACATGTTTTTCAATAGAAATCAAAGGTTTTCATGGTAGAATTTCTTGTTTTTGTTAGAATATAGGGTTTTTCATAAATTGGGAAATTGGACCTCGAATTGAGGTCCGATTTTGAAACAAATCATATACATGAACTCGTGGGGGATGGGTAACCGGATTTTGGTCCGAACCCCGAGTTCCGACCATGTGGGCCCGGGGTCGAAATTCACTATTCCGGGCAGAATGTTGTAAAAGTTGTAATTGGTCTTAGGAATTAATTTGTTGAGTAGTATTGATGATATTAAATCAATTGTGTATAGATACGATTGGATTGGAGCCAAATTTGAAAGAAAAAGACATTTCCACGGATTGAATTGTTCATAAACATTCGAGGTAAGTGTTTGTTCTATCCTAGCTTGAGGGAATAGGATTATGTGCTATGTGTTATGTGATCGAGTGCATTGTATGGGCTGTGGTGACGAGCATCCATACACTGGCGTCTAGTATGACCGTGAGTCGTTGATAATGCTTATTGTGAAACATATTTGTAAATGAATTGTTGAACCTTTGCCAGGTTGTAGAATTGTTATTGTTCTCCCTTGTCGGGACTTGTTGTGAAGATGATTATTGATTGCCCTTGCTGGGACGGTTTATGATTTACTGTTTCATTCTTTGCCCTTAATTGTGATTGTTATTTGGGTGAGGAAGAGTGATAATGCACGAAGGGTGATGTCATGCCTTGATTTATTATTTATGCACGAAGGTTAATGCCGTGCCATGTTTTATTATTTATGCACGAAGGTTAATGCCGTGCCATGTTTTATTGATTATCCACGAAGGATCATGTCGTGCCCTGTTATTGAACCATGTACGAAGGATCATGCCGTACTATGGATGTGAGGATGAGAGTAAAAGCACGAAGGGTGATGCCGTGTACTTTATTTGCTTATTTGGTGAGGATGAGAGTAAAAGCACGAAGGGTGATGCCGTGCAACCGCTTGCTATTCCTTGACTTGATATTACTTGTATTTCCATTATACTTTGTTTTCCTTGTGAACTTATTAATTGTTGAGTTCTTTGAGATATTCCTTATTGTGTTATTACTTGGTTATTTCTTGTTGTTCTGTGGTATACATATATATTGAATTGCACAGGTTTATGTGGGTGTCTGGTCCTAGGCTTGTCACTACTTCGCCGGGATAGGCCAGGCACTTACCAGCACATGGGGTCTGTTGTGCTTATACTACACTTCTGTGCGTTTTTGCACAGGTCCAGGTTACGATCAGGAGCAGCAGCAGCGGCAGTAATTCGATTGTGTGGGAGTTGATCACATTTGAGACCGAGGTAGCTTGCAGACGTCCGCAAGCCCGGCGTCTCTCTCTTTATTTATGTTACTAGTTGTAGTCTCTTTGTTCCGAGACAAACAGAATTATGTTATATTTCTTTCAAACTTTTATGTGTAGTATTCAGTAGTAGTTCGTGAGTTGGTGACTCCACGTCTTGGGTTGAGGATTTCCGTATGATTTTCACCTTGTAATTAGTTATTTCCATTTCGATAAAGTATTCCGCATTTATTTTATTAAAGTTGTGGTTTGTTGATAAATAAATTATGAATTTTTGTTAAAAACAGGATAGTATGAATACAGTGGCTTGCCCAGCTACCACGAGTAGGCGCCATCACGATCCCGATATTGGGGGAAAATCCGGGTCGTGACAAGTTTGTATCAGAGCTCTAGGTTACATAGGTCTCACCACTCACGAACAAGCTTAGTAGAGTTTGAGAGGTAGGTACGGAGACGTCCGTACTTGTCCTCCAGAGTCTATTGAGTTAGGAAAGAGTCTCTCATTTGTTCTTTCTTGTCGTGCGATTTGTTCCTCAAATACTGATTGAATTTCTACTTTGTCCTTTCGCAGATGGTGAGGACACGCGCTTCTTCGTCCGCCGATCAGCAGCCTGAGCCCTAGGCAGCTCCCGTGAGGGGCAGAGGCCAAGGCCATATCGGAGGCCGTGGTAGGGGTAGAGCTCAGCCCCAGGCAGCTACTCCAGAGGTGGAGCCTCATATTGAGATTGACGAGGAGGTTCCAGTCCCAGCAGCTCCAGTGGGCCCAGCTCAGGTCCCAGGAGAGGCTTTATTTACCCCGGATCTTCGGGATGCTTTGGTCATAATAGCGGGATTTATGGACAGCATTGCTAGAGCGGGCTTATTATCAGTTGCACCAGCCGCTTCTCAGGCTGGAGGAGGGGCCCGGACTCCTATTGCTCGTACTCCGGAGCCAGTAGCTCCTCAGCCTCAGGCACCAGTGGTTCAGCCAGCTGTGGCCACTCAGTCAGGTACCACAGCTCATGCCGGTGATGGAGCGGCCATGACTTCTGATTCTTTATGGAGACTTGATCGGTTCTCCAAGCTATTTACCACTACATTCAGCGGTGCCACATCAGAGGATCCTTAGGACTTCTTATTCAGTTGCCATGAGATTCTCAAGACTATGGGGATCGTGAGGTCAAATGGAGTTGACTTCTATACATTCAGACTTGCAGGATCCGCCAAGACTTGGTGGAGAGATTATTGCTTGACTCGACCAGCAGGGTCCCCAGCTTTATCATGGGATCAGTTTGCGGAACTATTTATGGAGAAGTTTCTCCCTGCTACTCAGCGGGATGTACTTCGGAGGCAGTTTGAGCGCCTCCATCAGGGCACTATGACGGTCACACAGTATGAGACGAGATTTGTCGATTTGGCTCGTCATGCAGTGGTGATACTTCCCACAGAGCGGGAGAGGGTCCGCAGGTTTATAGATGGGCTTAATCAGCCAATTAGACTCCAGATGGCTATGGGCGTGGGGAGTGACATATCATTTCAGGAGGCAGCTAATGCAGCACGCAAAGTTGAGATGGCTCTTGCTCGGGGAGGCGGTTATTCTTCGGACAAGAGGCCTCGTCATTCAGGCAGGTTTAGTGGTTCTTCTTCTGGTGGCAGAGAATCCTTTTGATAGAGGCTGTCACACCTCCTTTTTACGCACCCGCGAGGACGCAAGGGAGTTTTCCCAATTAAAGGACACTCGAGACGGGATCCATTTTTATTAAATTCAGAGTCGCCACTTAGGAGAGTAATGGTGTCCCAAGTCACCGGTTGGATCCCGAACCGAGGAAATTTATGACTTTGTAATATAGTCTGCGAAACTAGAAAACCGGATAAGGAACTCTGTTAACCCGGGAGAAGGTGTTAGGCACTCCCGGATTCCGTGGTTTTAGCACGGTCGCTCAACTATACTTTTGCTCTTATCTGATTTCTTTATATATTTTAACTATGCATTTTTAATGCTCCGCTTTTATTTCTTAGAAGAATTGTGACGTCACGAAAACACATTTCGAGCCGCACCGCAACCAGTACGCCTGCGACTTTAGTGTATTTCAGTTCCGCCGAGAGTAAGATTTGGGTCACATAAATGCGCACCCGCATTTAGGAAAGTAATTTACTTATAAATCGCGCCTAAAGAGTCGATCGTCTTTATTAACTTTGGGAAATGACCGCGAAATTCACTAAACGGCCCTTCCGAGTCTAAGTTTTTTATAACGACTAATTGAGGGCCCCGCAATTTAATACGGCGAGTCTCATCTCATTTTTTTTATTAAGGTCATACCTAACAAATACTATATTTTCTACTTGTTTTGTCTCTAATAACAAAGAGAAATGTTAATTGTTTATCATTACCTACTAGTTTTATATTTTTGGGGCCACAAACTTATAAGAGTCTAGGATTTAGTTCATATTGGGCTTGACTACTGCCCGTGGTCCAATTTAGATCTAGTTGAAGCACAAACTCGACCATTTGTGTAAATGTTAGGCTCAATGGCCCAGAATAGTCTACTTTAGGTATTATGTAACTAGGCCCATATACTTACTGCATTTGGGCCATTCAATATAGCCTTGACTCAAAATTAACCGATAGAAGACAATTTTCTTTTTACTTCACTCTCAAGTTACTTAAATTTCAGTTTGTATTTCAAATTAGTTAAGCTAATTAATTACCAGAAAATTTGTTTTTATTCTGTTTAAGAAAATAATATTGAACATGCTTCAGATTTTTTAATCTAATCTACTTGCATATTATTGATAATCAGTTTTGATGTTAATGATCCAGATCATAATAGATATACACGAACTAAAATGTACTGATAATCTAATAGCTACGAAGTGATATATCAATTGTCCAGATTCTTATTTTTATTTAAACAAACTATTGATAAAACAGGATTTACATACTTATCTTTACAATTAACTTACTTGAACATTGAACACGATACTACTAATTCATAACTTTCGATCAAGCTACTATCATTATGCCTCTATTTATTTTTACACTGATTGTTAGTTATTATGCATTCTTAACCTGAACAAATTAACACTACTAATACATAATTTGAATTTTTTTTAACATGTATTTAACTGATTCATATACCCATTATGTAATATATTTCCAGTAGACTACTTCTACTGTGATAGATTACAGAAATATAAAGTTCACATAGTTACAGTCCATACAGTCTATTACATATTCCAGTTCTCCCTAATGAATATACATATATCTAACTAAATTTCGATATTGATTAAAATGACATGATAATTAGTAAGCTAAGCTTTATTTCTTCAATTCACATTTACAGCTTCAAGCAATAGTGATGTACCTGGAAATCAACAAAGTAAGAGACTGGAGATCAGCTAAGTCGATGAGGCAAAGTAACAGCAGGCCAACAGCAACAAGTACCACAACAACAACCAACCAGTAGACACTCAGCAAACAATCAGTAGACACTCAGCAAACAATCAGTAGACACTCAGCAAACCAACCAGTAGTAGTCCAAAACTCAGCAAGCAAAACAACAGCCCAAACAGACCCAAAGCAGTAGCCCAAAACACAACACTCAGCAAATAAGACACAATCAACTTCAGCAAACTAGTGATAAACAACTTCAACCAACCAGTGACAAACAACTTCAGCCAACAGAGCAAACGACCCCAAAATCTATGCAAGAGATCTCTGTGAGCTTAGAACACAGTCCAATGAAACAGTAACCAAAAATCCAATGGCAAACCAAGAAGAATCCAAACTCCCATTGTCTATTTTTCTAAAGTTTCTGTATGTGTGAATGGCTATATGTTTCTGAATTATCTCTCCAAAAAATCCAGTCCTAAGCCTGTCTATATGAATGTCTAAGCCTCCTCTATGAATGTCTAAGCCTCCTCTATCAATGTCTAAGCCTGTAATCCAGATTCTCCCTATACTTATAGTTAAAATCAGTCCCAGGAGCCAATAGCCCTCTACAAAACAAATACCTTTGCCCATCCTCTATTCTGCTGAACCCTGATATTCCCTGGGCAGACCTGCCAATGTTTCATCACTACCTTTTGTCTAAGCATGGGATTTACTTATTAAATATTGCCTGCAACAGCCATGCCCTGCTGCAGGTTCCATTAATCCTTTCTTATGGGCAGGCTTATTAAATAACTGACTTTAATTAACTAATTAAACCCTACCGATTAGGTCCAAGCAACCCCTAATCCAGACCCAAACCAAAACACCCAGTCCCTGCCTTATGAATGGCATACGGGCAGAACCCAAAAATGAACAATCATACCAGCCAATTAATTTTTTGTCAACATTAAGTGAAACTAGACATACCAAGCAATCAGCATTGAATCAAACAGATAGAGATGAGAAATCGACCGGATAAAAGGTCTATTGGAGATGAAGAAAAAAAACAGAAAACTAAAAGAGGAAACAAAGGACAAACAATTCACATGATTAACACATTAAATATGAAGAAAGAAAGATAGAAATACCATATAAGACGAAACCAAAGCTCGAACGACCCCGGACCAATCTCGGATTTGGCTCACATTTGGATTTTGGAGTCTAACGGAACTTAATCGAAATGTTTTCAAATGAAAACATCTCCATTAAGGTATATTAGACCCCAATTCGTTTCGATTTTGGACACCAAATCCCTAATTTGATTTCTAGGGTTCTTAGGCTCAGATTGGGGTTCGAGTATTTCTGGTTAGATTCGAACCAGACCAATGTTATACGGGGTATGAGGGAGGTCTAGGGAGTGATTGGTGTGAATTTGGGGTTGGTTGGAATGGTTTCATGTTTTGCTCGAGACTTCAACAGAATATTCGAGAAGTTAGGGACTGATTCGAAGAAAAATAACAACGGATTCAGGGAGAGGGGAGTTAGGCGGTCATGCGGTGTTAATTTGGGGCTGTTTGGACAACCACCGCCGGCGGAGACGATTTCCGGCCGGCGGTGCTATGGCGGTGGAAGGCGGGGAATGTATCATTACTGAGAGAGACGAGAAAGGGTTGGGGAGGGAATGAAAACGGGGATGGGGGTATTGGTATGCTTAAAATTAATGTTTTAATCTTGGCCGTTTGATGATGGGAATCCAACGGCCAGGATCAACAGAATGGGGCAATTAATGTGATCCGTCTGATCAATGCTGATCGACGGCTTGGATCTTTTTACTAAAAACAGAAACGACGTCGTTTGGTCTTATCTAGAGACGGGTTGGACTGGACCAGAGGTGATTCGCTTGGGCCTGGCTTTTTGGGCTAAGTTGTGGCCCAAATCCGATCTCCTTACTACACTCCAAGTTGTATTATATATACATATATCTATATATACATATATTTATATATATATATATATATATAAACAAATCAACTTGTAACACCTATAATTAATTTTTGGTAACAATTAACACAATTACCTACCAAATTGTACATTAAATGACAAGAACTACGAGAAAAAAAAAATACCCCCTTTTTTATGACTTTTCATTCTTCGCAAAAATAAAACTTAACTATTTCTAAGTACGGAACTAACCCTGTAAATATAAATGCGACATATTTGGTATATGTATTTTGATTGTTAACTTAAGCAAACAGACACGGACCCCCAAATGCAAGCGATAAGAAAAAGAACATGTGATCCCCAAACATTGTAATCAAACAAAAACTCTTTTATTTTTTGATATTTTGGGAGTAATTGCTGTGAGGGCAAAAAATCACGTGCTCACAGCTGCCCCTCTTTGCGCGGAAACATGAAGAGTTTTCGTGCAAAGATAAGTGAGCGGATACGAGCGATTTTTTGCCCGTTTGAGCACTCCGTATGAAGCATTTTTTGGAAAACTTTGACGAACCTTGCTTCAAAAGGTCTCCTACATATCCCTGGCTAAAAGGGAATCAGGTCAATGTAGTTCGGGAAGTTTTTGATAGCTGGGACTACCATGACTGTTGCGATCTTGCTGTCACTGCTGTTACTGCTGTTACTGCTGTTGCCAATGCTTAACTGATCCCCTTATTACACCGTGCTAAACAAAATAAGAAGCTAGACTAAGTTACAGTACTACAAATTCTTATCTATCCTTTTTAACTTGATCTTGTCATGCTCCTTGCCATCCTGTCTGACTTGATGTTCCTTCTGATGCTTCTTCTCTTCCGCCAATTGTTACTTCGGCCTATCTTGATTGCCGAACTCCGACCATTGGTTCCTTCTTTATGATCCTCGAGCTATTCTCCTTTGCAATCTGAATCTATCTTTTCTGATCCTTGTTACCTCCCTCTGCTTACGAACTTGGATTCATGCCGGAGATTTCTGTTACATTCAACCGCTTTCCTCAACCAAATTAAAATAGATCGCCACCCCATTCTCCAGGCGGGCTCCCTGACTTCAACCACTACTTCAAAATAAAATCGCCACTCCATTCTCCAGGCGGGCTCCCTGACTTCAACTACTACTCAAAAATAAAATCGCCACTCCATTCTCCAGGCGGGCTCCCTGACTTCAACTACTACTTCAAAATTAAATTGCCACTCCATTCTCCAGGCGGGCTCCCTGATTTCAACTACAACTTCAAAATTAAATTGCCACTCCATTCTCCAGGCGGGCTCCCCGACTTCAACTACTACTTCAAAAATAAAATCGCCACTCCATTCTCCAGGCGGGCTCCCTGACTTCAACTACTACTTCAAAAATAAAATCGCCACTCCATTCTCCAGGCGGGCTCCCTGACTTCAACTACTACTTCAAAATAAAATCGCCACTCCATTCTCCAGGCGGGCTCCCCGACTTCAACTACTACTTCAAAATAAAATCGCCACTCCATTCTCCGGGCGGGCTCCCCGACTTCAACTACTACTTCAAAATAAAATCGCCACTCCATTCTCCGGGCGGGCTCCCCGACTTCAACTACTACTTCAAAATAAAATCGCCACTCCATTCTCCGGGCGGGCTCCCCGACTTCAACTACTACTTCAAAATAAAATCGCCACTCCATTCTCCGGGCGGGCTCCCCGACTTCAACTACTACTTCAAAATAAAATCGCCACTCCATTCTCCAGAGGCGGGCTCCCCGACTTCAACTACTACTTTAAAATAAAATCGCCACTCCATTCTCCGGGCGGGCTCCATGATTTCAACTACTACTTCAAAATAAAATCGCCACTCCATTCTTCAGAGCGGGCTCCCCGACTTCAACTACTACTTCAAAATAAAATCGCCACTCCATTCTTCGGGCGGGCTCCCCGACTTCAACTACTACTTCAAAATAAAATCGCCACTCCATTCTCCAGGCGGGCTCCCCGACTTCAACTACTACTTCAAAATAAAATCGCCACTCCATTCTCCGGGCGGGCTCCCCGACTTCAACTACTACTTCAAAATAAAATCGCCACTCCATTCTCCGGGCGGCTCCCCGACTTCAACTACTACTTCAAAATAAAATCGCCACTCCATTCTCCGAGCGGGCTCCCCGACTTCAACTACTACTTTAAAATAAAATCGCCACTCCATTCTCCAGAGCGGGCTCCCCGACTTCAACTACTACTTCAAAATAAAATCGCCACTCCATTCTCCGGGCGGGCTCCCGACTTCAACTACTACTTCAAAATAAAATCGCCACTCCATTCTCCGAGCGGGCTCCCTGACTTCAACTACTACTTCAAAATAAAATCGCCACTCCATTCTCCGGGCGGGCTCCCCGACTTCAACTACTACTTCAAAATAAAATCGCCACTCCATTCTCCGGGCGGGCTCCCTGACTTTAACTACTACTTCAAAAATAAAATCGCCACTCCATTCGCCAGGCGGGCTCCCTGACTTCAACTACTACTTCAAAACTAAATCGCCACTCCATTCTCCAGGCGGGCTCCCTGACTTCAACTACAACTCACTAATTTCATCCTATCCTAATCACCTTCCTTTGCCTTTTGTACCATTTTCTTCTTCCGGCATTGCCTCTTGGGCCACCTTCTCTTCTGAATTATCTTGTCTTGGAATTGCCTTCCCCTGGGTCGTATTACTTTTTCTTCTGGCTGCTGGGGATATTTTTGGAACTGTTTACTCGCCTGCTGGGGATGATGCTGCTGAGGAAGTATTCTTTGTTTCCTTCACCCCTCATTCTCTTCCTTCTTCCCATACCTCCTCTGGGACTCACGCGTTTGCTTCCTCGAGCAAATTATGGGATGTAATACTGCTGGGGGAATCTCGAAGCCATTGTTTTATTTTTCCAACAACTGCTGGGGATGATACCAGGCTCAAAGATTACCCCATCGTGCTGTCTGGCCTTTCTCAAAACTATTCTGCTCGGAGCTGGTATTTCCCAAAATCTTGTGTTGCTTTCTACCCTTATCCACTGAGTCTTTGCTTTCAAGAAAATTTTCGCAACAGGAGAAAATTTTCTGCCCCAGTTTGATAAACTTCTGGATGGTATGCTTTTCCGCCAACGGACCCTCTTTTCCTGCTTTTAAATCAAAGAAAAATTGTTAGTTTCAAAACGCGGTGAGTGGTCGTGCCACTCTTGTTAGGGCCATTTTCTTTTCTCTTTCAGCTGCTTGGCCTCTCTCGAACTTTGAGGACGACGTTGACGCTTGCTGGGGACGATGCTCTTTCCACGAACGGTTTCTCATCTTTCCTTTTATTCCAATCTTTGGTTTGATCCGGCTCTTTTTAGCCGGTGATCTGTTGCGTGAAATCATCTTTCGGACGTGCCACATGTGTCCATCATACTCCGTAATTCCTGCGAACCTTCCAATCAACCTGTCGTCCCGATCTTACTATCGGAACGACTTCTACCTTATTGCCTCGTTCCACGCCTATTCATTTTCATTATACTACTTTGGGAGACTTGGTAGTAAGCTTTGAAAAATCAATTTTCGAAAATGAAAGAAAAGAAAAGAATGCTGACCGCAAATGACAAAAGAAAAGGAAAACTTTTCTGAACTCAAAAATAGGAAAACTTATCTGAATGTGTGACTGACCCAATGGTTATGCCGCGCCTTTGAGATTAACCTACCCAATCTATTCATGTCAATCACTTTCTGATGGCCGCATTTTGCTAGGAATAAACGAATGTCCAAACCTTGTCTCATGCAGACATCTTGTAACCATCTTGCCTCGTCACCTCATAGTGCCCTTTGAAGGGTTTTCACTAATGAGATTCTCTCATTTCTCTATCTCCCGTCGCCTTAGGGTGCCCGTAAAAGGTTTTCACCGTAAGACTCTCTCATTTTATTTCTCCCAACTTTCTTCGCCTTAAGGTGCCCGCGAGGGTTTTCACCGTTAAGACTCTTTCATTTACGCTTTCTTTCCCGGCTGGGGTATTATCCACGAAATTCCCTATAAAGGGCTATCCATTTTTAGCTTGTGAATCCTGGACTCAGTCGAGGATCGGAGTGTCCTTCTCGGCTTTCAATTGCATGACTTGGCATTTGTCAAATACTGATCGAGAGGTATTTTTGGTCATTAATGCGGTTTTCGTGTATGAGGCTAGAGAAAAGGGATTTAACCTCAACGAGTAGCTCATTACAACTTTCGGAATCCATACTATCTTTTCAAACGAAACATGACTTCTGCCCCAGTTTTGTTGCTTGGGGAATCTTTGATTTTTATTTTATTATGACCGAGTCGTGTGGCGCCTACGTATCCTTCTTGAGGAATCAGGTCGAACGTAGTTCACTTTTCTTGTGTTTTTTCTTTGTTTCTTTTTCTATTTTGTTACACATCTTCCTTGATGATTCCGAAAGAGGGTATATGAAAGAATAATTAAGGCTCAAAGGGGAAAACAAAGGTTAAAGTGTTTGGGTAGTAGAAAAATTGCCTCTGTCATTTCATTCTCCAAAAAATGCCAAATACACACAAACGAAACCAAACGTTGAAAAATGCATTAAAGAATTACACATAATATCTCTTGACTGCATCAGAATTGATAGCCATATCGGTGCATCTTCCCTCAACATCAGTTAGACATAGAGCGCCGTTGGATAATACTCTAGTCACCACAAATGGTCCTTGCCAATTTGGAGCGAACTTGCCTTTCGCTTCGGCCTGATGTGGTAGAACTCTCTTCAGCACATGCTGTCCCACTTCAAATTTCCTGGGACGTACCTTCTTGTTATATGCTCTCGCCATTCTCTTTTGATACAATTGGCCGTGACATACTGCTGTCAATCTCTTTTCATCGATCAAGCTCAATTGCTCTAATCGGGTTTTGACCCAATCGTCGTCATCAATCTCAGCTTCAGCGACAATTCGGAGGGATGGGATTTCAACTTCTGCTGGTATTACTGCTTCGGTCCCATACACCAACAAGTAAGGAGTTGCACCTACCGAAGTCCGGACGGTAGTGCGATAACCTAACAGTGCGAACGGTAACTTTTCATGCCATTGCCTGGACCCTTCTACCATCTTCCTCAATATCTTCTTTATATTCTTGTTTGCTGCCTCAACCGCACCATTTGCTTTGGGACGATACGGTGTGGAATTTCGGTGTGTGATCTTGAACTGTTGGCGGACCTCCTTCATCAATCCGCTGTTAAGATTGGCACCGTTATCCGTGATGATTATCTTTGGAATTCCAAACCTGCAGATGATGTGGGAATGTACGAAATCCACCACCGCCTTCTTGGTCACCGATTTGAATGTTTTGGCCTCCACCCACTTGGTAAAATAATCAATCGTTACCAGAATGAACCTATGACCATTGGAAGCCGCAGGCTCAATAGGTCCAATAACATCCATACCCCATGCAACAAATGGCCATGGTGCCGACATTGTATGCAATTCAGTTGGTGGAGAATGAATCAAATCTCCGTGTATCTGACACTGATGGCATCTTCGCACGAAACTTATACAATCACGCTCCATCGTGAGCCAGTAATATCCTGCTCGAAGAATCTTCTTTGCCAATACGTATCCGCTCATGTGTGGTCCACAAACTCCGGAGTGTATATCCGTCATCACTGTTGTGGCTTGACTTGCATCTATACATCGCAACAATCCCAAATCTGGGGTTCTTTTGTACAGCACCCCTCCACTAAGGAAAAATCCGTTCGCCAACCGCCGAATAGCTCGCTTTTGATCTCCAGTTGCTTGCTCTGGGTATACTCCTAACCCGAGGTATTCCTTGACATCATGAAACCATGGCTCACCATCCACCTCTTCCTCTATCACATTACAATAAGCATGTTGATTCCGGACCTGGATATGTAACGGATCGACACGAACCTTGTCCGGGTTGATGTAGCATCGACGCTAAAGTAGCCAACGCGTCGGCAACCTCGTTATGCATCCTTGGGATGTGCCTGAATTCTACCGATCGAAAGCGTTTGGTCAAATCATGCAAACACTGACGATATGGGATAAGCTTTAAATCTCTGGTTTCCCATTCTCCCTGAATCTGATGTACCAGAAGGTCCGAGTCCCCCAAGACCAAGACGTCCCGTACATCCATGTCCACCGCTAATCGCAACCCCAAGATACATGCCTCGTACTCAGCCATATTGTTGGTGCAATGGAAACGCAGTTGAGCAGTGACAGGATAATGATGTCCTGTTTCAGAGATAAGTACAGCCCCTACTCCGACCCCTTTTGCGTTCGCCGCTCCGTCGAAGAAAAGCTTCCAACACGGCTCCTCGGTTAGTTCCAACCCATCAATCTGCAGTACTTTTTCGTCTGGAAAATATGTCCTCAAAGGCTCGTATCCATCATCAACAGGATTCTCAGCTAAGTGATCGGCTAGGGCTTGAGCTTTCATAGCCGTCCTTGTCACGTATATGATGTCGAATTCTGTGAGTAATATTTGCCACTTTGCTAACCTCCCTGTAGGCATAGGTTTCTGGAAAATATACTTCAACGGATCCAAACGCGAAATAAGGTAAGTGGTGTAAGAAGACAAATAGTGTTTCAGCTTTTGGGCTACCCAAGTCAGAGCGCAACATGTCTTTTCTAGATGAGTGTACTTGACCTCGTGGACTGTGAATTTCTTACTTGAGGTAGTAAATGGCCCGTTCCTTCCTGCCAGTAAGATCATGCTGCCCCAGTACGCAGCCGAACGAATTCTCCAAAACCGTCAGATAAAGAATCAAGGGTCTACCCGGTTCAGGCGGAACTAGTACGGGTGGGTTTGACAGATACCCTTTGATTTGGTCAAACGCTTCCTGACATTCTGTCGTCCATTCTATCGCCGCGTCTTTCTTCAACAGACGGAATATGGGCTCACAGGTTGCTGTAAGCTGAGCGATAAACCTGCTAATGTAATTCAACCTTCCCAACGGACTCATTACCTCTGTTTTATTCCTTGGCGGGGGTAACTCCTGGATGGACTTGATTTTGGATGGGTCCAACTCAATGCCCCGTCGGCTGACGATGAATCCTAGCAACTTTCCCGATGGAACTCCGAATGCGCATTTGGCCGGATTGAGCTTGATGTCGTACCTTCGAAGTCTTTGAAAGAACTTCCTGAGGTCGGCAACATGGCCTTCTTGACGTCTAGATTTTATGATCACATCATCCACGTACACTTCAATCTCCTTGTGTATCATGTCATGGAATACCATAGTCATCGCCCTCATATATGTGCCCCTGCATTCTTCAAACCAAACGGCATCACCCGGTAGCAATAGGTCCCCCATGGTGTGATAAAAGCCGTCTTTTCTGCGTCCTCTTCATCCATCAAAATCTGATGATATCCCGCGTAGCAGTCCACAAAGGATCCGATTTCACGTCCGGCGCAATTATCAATCGGGATATGGATATTGGGAAGCGGGAAATTATCCTTAGGACTCGCCTTGTTGAGATTGCGGTAGTCCACGCATACTCTGATCTTTCCGTCTTTCTTTGGCACCGGCACTATATTAGCCAACCATTCGGGATATCGAGTGACACGAATGACTTTCGCCTGCAACTGCTTGGTTACTTCCTCTTTGATCTTCACACTCATCTCCGTCTTGAATTTCCGTAGTTTTTTCTTGACGGGAGGATATGCCGGATCAGTGGGTAATTTATGTACCACTAGATCAGTGCTGAGTCCTGGCATGTCGTCGTACGACCATGCGAAAATGTCTTTAAACTCCATGAGTGTTTTGATCAATTCCTCTCTCGGGTTGGGTTCAATATGGACACTTATTCTGGTTTCTTTGACGTCATCTGTGTTCCCCAGATTAACAGCCTCAGTATCATTTAAATTTGGTTTGGGTTTTTCCTCGAAGTGACTTAATTCTTCACCGATTTCTTCTACGGCTTCATCATCGCCGTATTCCGAATCACTCTCGTCACCTCTTATTTCATGCGTTATTATTTCCAAACCCGATTGACTTTCTAGACTGGGTTGATTAATCTTTAAGCACGCCATATCATTAAGATCAGTTGAAAGAAGGCTATTCAAAAAAGTTAAAAAGAAGAAAATAAACAAAATTAGACACGAAGGGAACCAAATTTCATTAATGGGAGTAGTACAAGGAAAAACAAACTTGCAAACTTAAATCAAAATGAACTAAAACAACTGGATTTTACTCCGGGGACAACCCCCAACACAAAATTTCGAAAGAAACAATCCAAAACAAACTACCAAGACTCCTTCCGGACAAGGAGATGAGTAGCCTTCCAATTATTCAGTTTTGCTTTTGACCCCACAAACTGTATCTCGGCATGGCTGGATCCTTCGCCGTCCTCGATCATGCATACATCTGCCAATAGGTCCTCGAACTTTCTTAAGAACTCTTCGTCTGGCCTAACCACAGGACCGGGGATCTTTGTCGTCAGATGTCCTCTCACTCCAGACCTGACGAAAGATTGGGAAAGGCGTGGAACAGGCTTCGGGAGCACCCATGTCTTCTGCTTATTCTTCTTGGCTTGCTGGATGTCCTCTGACGTTGGCTTGAATCCCAAGCCGAAGGTTCCTACGTTTTCGACCACAGATACCGGTTGTATGATTCCTTGCAGAGATGCACCTAGACCTTTGCCGGGTATGAAACCATGTCCCAACATTTCATGAGCCACCATGACGTCGGCGGTAATTATTCTGTCATTGGGAACGCACTCCCCTTCTGGAACTCGGTTGGCGGATACCACATCGCAGATCTGGTATACCCACGGCCCAACATCTTCTTCTGTCTCAACAAAGGGGACGATGGTGCCTGGTTGCAGATCATTCTCTCCATGGACGACGATCTCCTGTTGGTCCCACTCAAACTTGACGAGTTGGTGTAGGCTGGATGGAACTGCTCTTGCGGCGTGGATCCATGGTCGCCCTATCAGAAGGTTATATGACACCACCATGTCCAGCACCTGGAATTCCATGGTGAACTCCACTGGCCCAATTGTCAAGATTAACACTATGTCCCCAACCGATGCCTTGCCTCCTCCATCAAACCCTCGAACACATATGTTGTTCTTGCGTATCCTGCCGATGTCCACTTTCAACTTGTCCAACGTAGAGAGAGGACAAATGTTAGCACTGGACCCATTATCGATGAGGACTTTGGTAACCACCGACTCCTCACATTTTACCGTAAGATATAGAGCCTTGTTGTGCTCGGTGCCTTCCTCGGGCAATTCATCATCGGTGAAGGTGATCCGATTCGCTTCGAAGATCCTATTGGTGATCTTCTCCAAATGACTCACTGAGATTTTATCAGGTACGTGTGCCTCATTCAGGACTTTCATCAAAGCTTGCCGGTGTTCTTCAGAATGTATCAGCAAGGATAGCAATGATATTTGCGCAGGAGTCTTCTTCAATTGCTCTAAGACAGAGTAGTCATGCAGCTTCATCTTTTTAAGGAATTCTTCTGCCTCTTCATCAGTTACCGGCTTTTTCAATGTCGCCGGAGTGATCTTCCTCAATTCCGCAGGGGCAAAACATCTCCCCGAGCGGGTCAAACCTTGCGTTTCGCAAACTTCCTCCTTCACTTCCTTTCCTTGGTAGGTTGTCGTGATCCGAGCGTAATTCCATGGAATAGCTCGGCTATCAGTTATTGGCAACTGTATTGCTGGCTTGAGGATGAAAGGATCCATTCGAACGCCTGCTACCATCAAGACGGGCTTGGTTGCTGCCCCTGGTACAACTATTTTTGCTTCCCCCGGCCTCACCGGTACTTCGTTCACACTCTCCTTTCCTGCTTCTGACCCTCCTGGTATGTCCTTCTTGCAAATAGATGACGCATCAAGGCTCGGTCCCTTTCTCATTCCTACCCCGCTAGACTTGATCATCATTACAGTCTGAGGGGCTTTTGCCTTTCCTTCTTCTACCCGTACCAACTCGATCATGTTGGTCTCATGATGAGTTGGAAGTGGGTTTTGGTTGATGTTGGGCTCTGTTGGAGTCTGGACCTCAATCCTGCGAGTGTCGATGAGCTCCTGGATGGCTGTTTTCAACCTCCAACACTTTTCCGTGTCGTGTCCTGGACATCCTGAGCAGTATGCACAATTTACTGAATGGTCCAGGTTCTTTGGAAGAGGGTTTGGTAGCTTAGATTCAATCGGATTTAGCAACCCTACTTGCTTTAACTGGTGGAACAGACTGGTGTAAGACTCTCCTAAGGGAGTGAAAGTCTTTGGCCTTGGCGCCCTGTCGCCCCTGAATGCTTGGTTCGGACGGAAACTCGCGCCCGAGGGTTTCTGTAAGCTCTTGGGGGTGGATAATTATTCTACGGGTTTGGTGCACGCCACGGTGCATGGACGGGAGGTGCAGAATAGGACTGTGCATGGTGAACAGTAAAATGGGGATCAGGTGCGGGATAGTAATGTTGCGGGTGGTTATATGGATTATGGAAGTAATTTTGGTGGTGAGGCTGGGGCGGGCTATATTGGGGTGTAGGGCCTCTATTTCTGAACCATGTCCCGGACTCGACTGCCGCGACTTCCTCTTTCCTCTTTTTCCCAAGTACTCCTCCAGTACCACTTTGGATAGCCTGAGTGGTGGCTTTCAATGTTGAGTAGCTCATGATCTTGTTGGCCTTCAAACCTTCCTCGATCATAGCCCCCATTTTTATCACCTCAGTGAATGATTTGCCCACGGACGGTACCAGATGTCCGAAATAGGTCGGCTCTAGTGTCTGCAAGAAGTAATCCACCATCTCGCTCTCTCTCATCGGCGGATCTACCCTGGCTGCCTGTTCCCTCCAGCGGAAACCAAATTCCCTAAAACTTTCAGCGGGCTTCTTCTCTAATTTTAGCAATGATAAGCGGTCGGGGATTATTTCAAGATTGTACTGGAACTGGCCGATAAAAGCTTGAGCCAAATCATCCCACGTAAACCATCTGCTGGGGTCCTGTCTAGTGTACCACTCCAGTGCAGATCCTCCCAGACTCTAACCGAAGTAAGCTATCAGAATCTCGTCCCGTCCTCCGGCTCCTCGCATTTTGCTACAAAACCCTCGGAGGTGGGCTACAGGATCACTGTGCCCCTCGTATAGGTCAAACTTGGGTATTTTGAACCCGGCCAGTAATTGGACATCGGGGAACGGGCACAGATCCTTGTAAGCGACACTGACCTGGGTACCCAAACCGTGCATGTTCCTGAAGGACTGCTCCAGGCTTTTAACTTTTCTGATAACTTCCTCATGTTCCGAACTTTGGAAGTGCTTTTCCGGTTCTGCCGGATTATCCCAGTGAGGGGTGTGTGATTGCGGTTCAGGAGCCCTAAAAGTAGGCTCTGGAGGATAGTAAGAGTTGTCATGGATCTGAACATGCGGCTCGTCGGACGGCCTTTGTAGAGTAACAGGTGGAGGTGCCACAAAAATAGGGGTGACTGGAGGAGGATTTGGTTTGGCTGATGGAGTGTGGGTGGCATATGGGTTTTCCCCCTGAAAGTATGGATAGATCGGGGCGCTTGTCGAAGGATCGATGGGTGGATGTTCTGGAGCTGAGGCGAGAGTAGGGAGGTTTGGTGAGGAATGTCCCCTAGCATAAGCTAGGTGCATCTCTCTTATCTGATGTCTCAACCGTTCTACCTCCTCTTTCATGATTTGTATCTCCGATTTCTCTTCCTCGAGGCTTTTACCGGAGCTAGACATGCTTGTTGTAATTGGCCCTTTAGATCTAGTACGGTAGTGGTGGCTGGCCAGTATATTCTGTCAAACCAACTGCTAAACTTTCTGGAAATCAACAAAGTAGTTAGTTTACCGAGTTTAACAGACATGTTATAGCACGTAGGATGTTAATGCACCTAATCAAATTTCTACATGCACTCGTAACATGCGTCATCCCAGCTTTTCTCTTTTTTCTCTTTTTTTTTTCTTTTCTTTTATCCTTGAAAGCCTTATTGTTATTAACCTTCGTATCCTTTTCTTTCTTTTTTAGTGGTGGTCGAATCTTATGTGGATTGCCTACGTATCACGTCCCCGCGTGAATCAGACCGAGCGTAGTTCTGGTAACAAGATTGTGGCAAAATTCAGTAACTTTTATATCAAATAAAGCCTTAAAGTTACAAAACATGTCTTACAATAATCGACAAAATAGAGGAAAGCTCGACTCGAAAAAAGGGAAATAAAATGCCAACCAACTCGACTCACAATCCATTTTTAAATCAGAAGTCTAATGCTCTAAAATTCCTGGGGGCCCGCGAGGCATCATTCGGCCTTGCCGCGGGCCTTGGTGTGAGGTCCTCGTGTAGTCCCCTTAAATCTCTCATGATCCGATGAACGTAGCCCATAACCGAAGCAAAAAGGGCAGGGCGGGGCATCTGTTCGCAAGCTAAACACTTCATGGTGACATAGTGCCCTATTTCTCCAATTCTGTCCTTGATCATGTCCCTTTCTCCGAGTAGCTGTTCTATCTGCTGGTTTTTCACCCCCAATCTTTGAGCGTTGTTGGTGACTTGGTCTAGGAGCCTGTCTATTTGTTCTTGCAGTCGGGCCATCAAATTGTGGCAACGGTCGAGGTCTGTTCTGGCATCTCGGGCTTGCTTGAAAACCCGCTCCCTGAGGATAACATTTGCTTCCCTTAGACTAGTGATGATCTCAGTGTAATCTTCCTCTATCCGTTGCAGGTGAAGTGCTTGTTGATGTGCCTCCTTTTTCCAGCTAGCACGGACCCTCATTGTTTGGGCCTTCGACTCCTCCAATTCTCTTTGGACATCGGCAACTTGGCTTCTCAAACCTTTTATCAATTTTTCGTCTGCTCGACTCCTCAATTGTCTGTCAGCATCCCTTTTCATTTGCTGGATCTGAGCCCTCAAAAAGTCATTTTCTTGTGCCAACTTCTTTTTATCTCCCTCGTCGGCGGCGGCTTGCATATCCTTTTCAAATTGGAGATCTTGGACCCGTTGCTCTATCTTACCGATCTTTGTTCGGTAAACCTCTTCCTTAGCTAACCAGTCCCATTGTTCTTGTGACGCTTCAGCAAATTCCTTGAGGTGAGGTCTTTTGGCTGGTCTTTCCCCCGATATTTCTCCTTTGTACCAAGTAAGATATCTGGGCGCAACCTCTCCTCTAGCTCGATCTTGCACACAAGTGTTTGCCTCCAGATATTGGCATTTGCTCCAGATCTGGCGGACCCTTGCTTCTGGGAATTGACCATCGGGACCAATTTCAATAACCCGGGTACTCAGGTCTTCTTCTTTGGGTACTATCTGGCACCTCCCGAGCTGTCTCAACACCCGATGGGGCGCATAAGGTTGAATGCCTTTAAGTCCCATTAAGAGAAAGGGGGACCTAGCCGCTGGCATGTACACGATTCTGTCTATCTGTAACCAACCCAACGTCCATTGTATTCGACTTGCGCTGAGAGCCTGAAAGTATGCCCTCCATGCCAATGTTCCTTCGGGCAGGGCGGTCCTATCAATCCTTGTATAAAATTCGCTTATGCAAGTTTTCTCAACCAACCCATATCTCAAAAATTGGATACGGTGACACAGGTGCTCGATCATCCACATCTGTAGCAGTAAATTACAGCCTTCGAAAAAATCTCCTCCGGCTTTGCAGACTGTGAGGGCTCGATATATGTCTGACAGTATCATAGGAGCAAAAGTACTTTCGCTTTGGTCAAGCAAAGTACTGACAACTCCGGCTATCTTTATATCAATGTTCCCGTCTTTCCTTGGGAATACCACAAGTCCTAAAAAGGCTATCATGAAAGCAACTCGTCTGTGCTCCTCCCATTTCTGGCGATTACCCTTGCTGCATAATTTGTTTTCTGGCTTGTCGAAACATCCCACGTGACCGTACATTTGATAGATGAAGTCTAAAGTACAAAACCCTTGTGCTAGATCTGGGTTACGTACCGTTCTGGCTGTCTTCAGCGAGTCTAAAAACCGGTGTACGGCGACAACCCTGGGGGCGATTAGATATTGATGCCCCAATGGTACATCAGTGTTTCCAATGTATCCGGTCATCTCCTCCACAATTGGGGTGAGCTCGAAGTCCGAGAAGTGAAAGACATTGTGCGCGGAGTCCCAATATGTGACTAATGCTCTTATGATGTCCCCACGAGGTTTTATTTCAAGCAGACCTGTGAGACCTTTCAAATACTTTTTAACCTCATCCTGCCCTTCTTTGCCTAGATCATCCCACCATAGCCGTATTTGTACCGGGATTTTAGTCATGAGTGAAAAGGGTTCATTTTGAATCGTGCTCATCCTGCACATTTATTTAAAGAAAACGATCATTTTGGCCGGCAATGATTTTTTCCAAATTTACAGATTTTGGTATATATTTTTGTGAAAAAAAAATGGCAAGTTGGACCCGACGGGGGTTGCCTACGTATCTCACATCCGGTGAGAATCAAACCCGCGTAGTTCGGTCCGTCAAGACAAACTATTTTCTTTTATTGACCGACAAAGAAAACACATTTTGTTAAGGAACACATTTTCTTTTATTGACCGACAAAGAAAACACATTTTGTTAAGAAACCCATTGTCGGCAAAGTCAACCTTCCGTTGTCTTTTATTAGCAAACTATTGATTTTGTTGGTAAAACACATTTTTGTATTTTTCTGGAAATATCTATTTACCCACACTGTTCCCTTTTATTTTTCGTTTCTCCTTAGTATTTAAAAGCCGGTCAGCATGCAAGTTTGAATAAATGCTTGAAACAAACATGGCATAGTAGGATAGTCTTTTCATTTCAGGTTGCCTGTCCTAGACGGACCCAACCCCTGTGTTGAGTCCCCTAAGTCAAAATGCAACGTGATGCAAATAAGCGTTTCCTATTAGGGATCCGGTATGCAGTTATGTTATTCTAAGTTAAAAAACCTCGGTGCATGATCTAGACTGTGTACCCAAGCGGACAACTCGGGCTGAGGAAGGAGCTCCTTTCCGGGAACCAAAAGGCCAACCGGCTTAGAAACTTTCCGAGCCTCTTCATTATTTTGGGTATGACACTAACAGAATAAGGAGTCTCAACCAGTGAGCACATCCCGGGGGTGAGAAGTGAAGGGTTTGCGGCACAGTTTTATATACAGTTCACGTAATATCAAAGCGGTAGACATATAGCAGTTTGTATCTACAGTGCAACTATTATCAAAGCGGTAGACATGTAGCACGTTAATTAAACATATAGTAAAATCAGATATAGACAAAACAACAATTTAACCGAGCTCGAATTCTTAGACCCTGAACCGAAGTTCAGAGGTTATTATCCCCAGCAGAGTCGCCAGAGCTGTCACACCTCCTTTTTACGCACCCGCGAGGACGCAAGGGAGTTTTTCCAATTAAAGGACACTCGAGACGGGATCCATTTTTATTAAATTCAGAGTCGCCACTTAGGAGAGTAATGGTGTCCCAAGTCACCGGTTGGATCCCGAATCGAGGAAATTTATGACTTTGTAATATAGTCTGCGAAACTAGAAAACCGGATAAGGAACTCTGTTAACCCGGGAGAAGGTGTCAGGCACTCCCGGATTCCGTGGTTTTAGCACGGTCGCTCAACTGTACTTTTGCTCTTATCTGATTTCTTTATATATTTTAACTATGCATTTTTAATGCTCCGCTTTTATTTCTTAGAAGAATTGTGACGTCACGAAAACACATTTCGAGCCGCACCGCAACCAGTACGCCTACGACTTTAGTGTATTTCAGTTCCGCCGAGAGTAAGATTTGGGTCACATAAATGCGCACCCGCATTTAGGAAAGTAATTTACTTATAAATCGCGCCTAAAGAGTCGATCATCTTTATTAACTTTGGGAAAGGACAGCGAAATTCACTAAACGGCCCTTCCGAGTCTAAGTTTTTTATAACGACTAATTGAGGGCCCCGCAATTTAATACGGCGAGTCTCATCTCATTTTTTTTATTAAGGTCATACCTAACAAATACTATATTTTCTACTTGTTTTGTCTCTAATAACAAAGAGAAATGTTAATTGTTTATCATTACCTACTAGTTTTATATTTTTGGGGCCACAAACTTATAAGAGTCTAGGATTTAGTTCATATTGGGCTTGACTACTGCCCGTGGTCCAATTTAGATCTAGTTGAAGCACAAACTCGACCATTTGTGTAAATGTTAGGCTCAATGGCCCAGAATAGTCTACTTTAGGTATTATGTAACTAGGCCCATATACTTACTGCATTTGGGCCATTCAATAGAGCCTTGACTCAAAATTAACCGATAGAAGACAATTTTCTTTTTACTTCACTCTCAAGTTACTTAAATTTCAGTTTGTATTTCAAATTAGTTAAGCTAATTAATTACCAGAAAATTTGTTTTTATTCTGTTTAAGAAAATAATATTGAACATGCTTCAGATTTTTTAATCTAATCTACTTGCATATTTTTGATAATCAGTTTTCATGTTAATGATCTAGATCATAGTAGATATACACGAACTAAAATGTACTGATAATCTAATAGCAACGAAGTGATATATCAATTGTCCAGATTCTTATTTTTATTTAAACAAACTATTGATAAAACAGGATTTACATACTTATCTTTACAATTAACTTACTTGAACATTGAACACGATACTACTAATTCATAACTTTCGATCAAGCTACTATCATTATGCCTCTATTTATTTTTACACTGATTGTTAGTTATTATGCATTCTTAACCTGAACAAATTAACACTACTAATACATAATTTGAATTTTTTTTTTTAACATGTATTTAACTGATTCATATACCCATTACGTAATATATTTCCAGTAGACTACTTCTACTGTGATAGATTACGGAAATATAAAGTTCACATAGTTACAGTCCATACAGTCTATTACATATTCCAGTTCTCCCTAATGAATATACATATATCTAACTAAATTTCGATATTGATTAAAATGACATGATAATTAGTAAGCTAAGCTTTATTTCTTCAATTCACATTTACAGCTTCAAGCAATGGTGATGTACCTGGAAATCAACAAAGTAAGAGACTGGAGATCAGCTAAGTCGATGAGGCAAAGTAACAGCAGGCCAACAGCAACAAGTACCACAGCAACAACCAACCAGTAGACACTCAGCAAACAATCAAAAGACACTCAGCAAACAATCAGTAGACACTCAGCAAACCAACCAGTAGTAGTCCAAAACTCAGCAAGGAAAACAACAGCCCAAACAGACCCAAAGCAGTAGCCCAAAACACAACACTCAGCAAATAAGACACAATCAACTTCAGAAAACTAGTGATAAACAACTTCAACCAACCAGTGACAAACAACTTCAGCCAACAGAGCAAACGACCCCAAAATCTATGCAAGAGATCTCTGTGAGCTTAGAACACAGTCCAATGAAACAGTAACCAAAAATCCAATGGCAAACCAAGAAGAATCCAAACTCCCATTGTCTATTTTTCTAAAGTTTCTGTATGTGTGAATGGCTATATGTTTCTGAATTATCTCTCCAAAAAATCCAGTCCTAAGCCTGTCTATATGAATGTCTAAGCCTCCTCTATGAATGTCTAAGCCTCCTCTATCAATGTCTAAGCCTGTAATCCAGATTCTCCCTATACTTATAGTTAAAATCAGTCCCAGGAGCCAATAGCCCTCTACAAAACAAATACCTTTGCCCATCCTCTATTCTGCTGAACCCTGATATTCCCTGGGCAGACCTGCCAATGTTTCATCACTACCTTCTGTCTAAGCATGGGATTTACTTATTAAATATTGCCTGCAACAGCCATGCCCTGCTGCAGGTTCCACTAATCCTTTCTTATGGGCAGGCTTATTAAATAACTGACTTTAATTAACTAATTAAACCCTACTGATTAGGTCCAAGCAACCCCTAATCCAGACCCAAACCAAAACACCCAGTCCCTGCCTTATGAATGGCATACGGGCAGAACCCAAAAATGAACAATCATACCAGCCAATTAATGTTTTGTCGACATTAAGTGAAACTAGACATACCAAGCAATCAGCATTGAATCAAACAGATAGAGATGAGAAATCGACCGGATAAAAGGTCTATTGGAGATGAAGAAAAAAAACAGAAAACTAAAAGAGGAAACAAAGGACAAACAATTCACATGATTAACACATTAAATATGAAGAAAGAAAGATAGAAATACCATATAAGACGAAACCAAAGCTCGAACGACCCCGGACCAATCTCGGATTTGGCTCACATTTGGATTTTGGAGTCTAACGGAACTTAATCGAAATGTTTTCAAATGAAAACATCTCCATTAAGGTCTATTAGACCCCAATTCGTTTCGATTTTGGACCCCAAATCCCTAATTTGATTTCTAGGGTTCTTAGGCTCAGATTGGGGTTCGAGTATTTCTGGTTAGATTCGAACCAGACCAATGTTATACGGGGTATGAGGGAGGTCTAGGGAGTGATTGGTGTGAATTTGGGGTTGGTTGGAATGGTTTCATGTTTTGCTCGAGACTTCAACTAAATATTCGAGAAGTTAGGGACTGATTCGAAGAAAAATAACAACGGATTCAGGGAGAGGGGAGTTAGGCGGTCATGCGGTGTTAATTTGGGGCTGTTTGGACAACCACCGCCGGCGGAGACGATTTCCGACCGGCGGTGCTATGGCGGTGGAAGGCGGGGAATGTATCGTTACTGAGAGAGACGAGAAAGGGTTGGGGAGGGAATGAAAACGGGGATGGGGGTATTGGTATGCTTAAAATTAATGTTTTAATCTTGGCCGTTGGATGATGGGAATCCAACGGCCAGGATCAACAGAATGGGGCAATTAATGTGATCCGTCTGATCAATGCTGATCGACGGCTTGGATCTCTTTACTAAAAACAGAAACGACGTTGTTTGGTCTTATCTAGAGACGGGTTGGACTGGATCAGAGGTGATTCGCTTGGGCCTGGCTTTTTGGGCTAAGTTGTGGCCCAACTCTGATCTCCTTATTACACTCCAAGTTGTATTATATATACATATATCTATATATACATATATTTATATATATATATATATATATATATAAATAAATCTATATAAACAAATCGACTTGTAGCACCTATAATTAATTTTTGGTAACAATTAACACAATTACCTACCAAATTGTACATTAAATGACAAGAACTACGGGAAAAAAAAATACCCCCTTTTTTATGACTTTTCATTCTTCGCAAAAATAAAACTTAACTATTTCTAAGTACGGAACTAACCCTGTAAATATAAATGCGACATATTTGGTATATGTATTTTGATTGTTAACTTAAGCAAACAGACACGGACCCCCAAATGCAAGCGATAAGAAAAAGAACATGTGATCCCCAAACATTGTAATCAAACAAAAACTCTTTTATTTTTTGATATTTTGGGAGTAAATGCCGTGAGGGAAAAAAATCACATGCTCACAGATGCCAGTCTTCCAGGCCTTTTCATTCCGCCCTTCAGGCTTCACAGGGTGGACCAAGTGATCTTGGTTTTCGGGGGCATTATTCAGACCAGCCTCCTATTAATGCTCAGCCTCTTCAGAGTGTTCGTGGAGGCCACTCAGGTCGTCAGGGCCAACAACCCTATTAGTCTAAGAGTTGCTACGGTTGTGGTGACCCAGGTCATTTTATCAGGTATTGCCCTTGAGCAGCGGGCAACTCTCAGCGGCGGGGTCCTCGTCCTATGATTCAGGCCCCAGCTGACCCTCAGCCTGCCCAGCCAGCCAGAGGCGGGGGTAGATATTATAGAGGTGGAGGTCGAGACCGTAGAGGTGGAGACCGTCCAGCCAGAGGTAGAGGTCAGCCAGTTGATGGTCGTCCTAGAGACGCAGCTCAGAGGGGAGGTGCAGATCCCCGATTCTATGCTTTACCAGCCAGGCCAGAGGCAGAGGCATCAGATGCCGTGATTACAGGTACTATTCTTGTGTGTGGCAGAGGTGCTTCAGTATTATTTGACCCTGGATCTACATATTCATATGTGTCTTCCTACTTTGCACCGTATTTGGCCGTGCCCAGCTATGCTCTGGATATTCCAGTTTATGTGCCTACACCGATGGGTGACTCCATTGTAGTCGACCGAGTGCATCGTTCGTGCGTAGTTATATTTGGGGGTCTTGAGACCCGTGTTGATCTGTCTGCTTTTAGATATTGTGGATTTTGATGTTATATTGGGGATGGACTGGTTGTCCCCATACCATGCTATTCTATATTGTCATGCTAAGACTGTGACCTTAGCCTTGCCAGAATCACCCCGACTAGAGTGGAAAGGTACCTTAAGCCACTCCGTTCGCATTGTTATTTCCTATGTGAAGGCTCGACGCATGGTCGAGAAGGGGTGTCTAGCTTATCTGGCTTATGTTCGTGATTCCAGCGTAGAAGTTCCTTCCATTGAGTTAGTCCCTATTGCACGGGAGTTTCCTGAGGTTTTTCCTTCAGACCTGCCGGGCATGCCACCCGACAGGGATATTGATTCTGTATTGATCTGGCACCGGGTACTCAGCCCATCTCTATTCCACCCTATCGTATGGCCCCGCCGGAGCTAAAAGAGTTGAAAGATCAGTTGCAGGACCTTCTTGAGAAAGGCTTTATCAGGCCCAGTGTTTCCCCCTGGGGAGCACCTGTATTATTTGTAAAGAAGAAAGATGGCTCGATGCGGATGTGTATTGATTAACGGCAATTAAACAAAGTGACAATAAAGAATAAGTATCCACTGCCGAGGATTGATGATTTGTTTGACCGGCTCCAGGGAGCGAGGGTATTCTCTAAGATAGACTTGAGGTCAGGCTACCATCAGCTGAAGATCAGGGCGGCTGACATTCCTAAGACAGCCTTTCGCTCTAGATATGGGCATTATGAGTTCTTGGTCATGTCCTTCGGGTTGACCAATGCCCCAGCAGCATTCGTGGAGTTGATGAATCGGGTATTCAGGCCTTACTTAGATCTGTTCGTGATAGTCTTCATAGATGACATCCTGGTGTACTCCCGCAGCTAGGAAGAGCACGGGCAGCACCTCAAAGTGGTTCTTCAGACTCTGAAAGATAACCGACTATATGCCAAATTTTCTAAATGTGAGTTCTGGCTGAGTTCGGTAGCATTTCCGGGTCACATTGTATCGGTGGAAGGTATTCAGGTAGACCCAAAGAAGATTGAGGCAGTCCAGAATTGGCCTCGACCAGCTTCAGTGACTGAGATCCAGAGTTTCTTGGGATTAGCAGGTTACTACCGTCGTTTTGTAGAGGGGTTTTCTTCTATTGCAGCCCCGATGACCAGGTTGACCCAGAAGGGTGTCCAGTTCCAGTGGTCAGAGGAGTGTGAGGCGAGCTTTCAGAAGCTCAAGATAGCCTTGACCACCGCACCAGTGTTGATACTACCTACAGGTGCAGGGCCTTATACAAATTATTGTGACGCATCTCGTACAGGGCTTGGAGCGTTATTGATGCCGGATGGTAAGGTTATCGCTTATGCTTCGAGGCAGTTAAAAATACATGAGAAGAATTATCCAGTTCATGATCTTGAGTTAGCAGCAGTGGTTCATGCCTTAAAGATCCGGAGGCATTATCTATATGGTGTGACATGTGAGGTGTACACTGATCACAAAAGCCTACAGTACTTGTTCAAGCAAAAGGAGTTGAATCTACGACGGCGGAGATGGTTAGAGTTGCTAAAAGACTATGATGTTACTATCTTATATCACCCAGGTAAGGCCAATGTGGTGGCCGATGCATTGAGTAGAAAGTATGCCAACATGGGTAGTCTTGCATACATTCCGGTCAGTCAGAGACCATTAGCTCTAGATGTCCAGGCCTTAGCCAACCGGTTCGTGAGATTAGACATTTCTGAGCCTAGCAGGGTGTTAGCCTGCACGGTCGCTCGTTCTTCTTTATTAGAGTGTATCCGTGAGAGGCAATTTGATGATCCTCATTTGCGTAAGTTGAGAGATACAGTACAGCAGGGAGGTGCCACACAGGTAAATCTAGATGATGATGGGGTATTGAAATTGTAGGGTCGAGTTTGTGTGCCCAATGTCGAAGGGATTCGAGAGTTAATCTTAGCGGAGGCCCACAGTTCGCGGTATTCTATTCACCCGGGCGCCGCGAAGATGTACCAGGACTTACGGCAGCACTATTGGTGGCGCAGAATGAAGAAAGATATCGTTGCGTATGTCGCTCGGTGTCTAAATTGCCAGCAGGTGAAATATGAGCACCAGAGACCTGGTGGTGTATTCCAGAGGATTGAAATTCCCGAGTGGAAATGGGAGCGGATCACCATGGACTTCGTTACTGGACTTCCTTTGACTCGGAGGAAATTTGATGCTATTTGGGTCATTGTTGATAGGCTGACCAAATCAGCACACTTTATTCCAGTATCTGTCTCCTACTCGTCGGAGAGGTTAGCGGAGGTTTACATTAGGGAGATTGTTCGTCTCCATGGAGTGCCAGTATCTATTATCTCTGATCGGGGTACGCAGTTTACCTCGCGGTTCTGGAGAGCGGTCCAGCAGGAGTTAGGCACCCAGGTTCAGTTGAGTACAGCATTTCATCCTCAGACGGATGGCCAGTCCGATAGGACTATTCAAATTCTAGAGGACATGCTTCGAGCCTGTGTTATTGATTTCGGAGGCTCGTGGGACCAGTTTCTGCCATTAGCAGAGTTCGCCTACAATAACAGTTACCAGTCTAGCATCCAGATGGCTCCGTATGAGGCGTTGTATGGTAGGCGATGTCGATCACCAGTTGGATGGTTTGAACCGGGAGAGGCTCGGTTGTTGGGTACGGACTTAGTTCAGGAGGCCTTGGATAAGGTCAAGACTATTCAGGAGAGATTGCGTTCAGCTCAGTCCAGGCAGAAGACTTATGCGGATCGTAAGGTTCGAGATGTAGATTTCATGGTTGGTGAACGAGTATTGCTCCGAGTGTCGCCTATGAAGGGCATGATGAGGTTCGGGAAGAAGGGCAAGCTCAGCCCCTAGGTATATTGGTCCATTTGAGATTCTAGACAGAGTGGGAGGGGTGGCTTACCGATTAGCTTTGCCGCCTAGCTTATCAGCCGTGCATCCAGTTTTTCACGTATCTATGCTTCGGAGATACCACGGCAATCCCACACATGTGTTAGACTTCAGTACTGTCCAATTGGACAATGAACTATCTTACGAGGAGGAGCCGGTGGCCATTCTAGACCGGCAGGTTCGACAGTTAAGGTCGAAGAGTTATCCTTCTGTGCATGTTCAGTGGAGAGGTCAGCCTCCTGAGGCATCGACCTGGGAGTCCGAGTCTGATATGCGGAGCCGCTACCCACATTTGTTTACTGACTCAGGTACTTCTTTCTTTTGTCCGTTCGAGGACGAACGGTTGTGTTAGAGGTGGAGATTGTGACGACCCAAAGGGTCATCACTTATTTTATTAATTATTTCGAGCTTCTGAGGCCCCGAAAACCTCATTCTATGTTGCCTCGATTTACGTGCATAATCCGAGCATGTAGCCGAAAAGATTTTGTGATAGAAAATATGAATTCTATGAGAAATTTGGATAAAAATGATATTAATATTGATATGGTTGACTTTGGTCAACATTTTTGGTAAACGGATCCGGACCCGGAGATTGGATGGTCCCGAGAGGTCCGTAGGAAAATATGGGACTTGGACATGCGTCCGGAGTCGAATTCTGAGGCCTAGAGCCCAAGTTATGAATTTTTCTATGAAATTGTTTTCGATGTAATTGTTAAAGGAAATGAATTAATTGACCTTGGTATCGGGCTCGTATTTTGGTTCCGACGCCCGGTACAAGTCTTAAATATTATATATGTGATTTCTGTAAAGTTTGGTAACATTCGGATGTCGCTTGAGATGTTTTGGACCTTGAGTTCCAAGTTTGAAGGTTTTGAAAACCAAAAGTATGAAAATCATGAACTTGAGGCTTGATTTGATGAAAACGATGTGTTATTGGCGATGTGATCGCACGAACAAGTTCATAATGTGTTTTTGATGTTGTGTACATGTTTGGTTTGGAGCCGGGGGGCTCGGGTAAAGATTTGATAGGCCGTTGGATTAAATTCTGAATTTTTGCACTGCTGGTTTTTCACCCAGCTGTTGGCTTCGCAATTGCGAAGCATTTCTCGCAATTGCGAAGGGGGCAGATCAAGGCAGGGCTCGCAAATGCGAACCCTGATCGCAAATGCGAAGCCCCTCATGCCCAGCCTTGTTCGCAAATGCGAACATCCCCTTGTCCTGCCTATGTTCGCAAATGCAAACCATAGTTCGCAAATGCGAACATTCCCAAATCCAGCCTTGTTCGCAAATGCGAACAATAGTTCGCAAATGCGAACAATCCCCTTTACTGCCTGTGTTCGCAAATGCGAACCACTGTTCGCAAATGCGAACACTCCCTTGTCTGCCAGTGTTCGCAAATGCGAACAAATGTTCGCAAATGCGAACTTCCCAACCTTAGCTTATTTTTCAAACTCCAGAAATTGGTCGGGGTTCGCAATTGCGAACCCATGTTCGCAAATGCGAACACAGAGACCTGTAAAACACGATTTTCAGTTCATTTCTTCACTTTTTACAAACCAAAAATACCCATTTGCGATTCTTCACGGATTCCTTCTTCTTCAAAACAATTGTAAGTCACTTTTTACTTAATTCTTTCAATTCCTAACATCATTAAACATGTTTTTCAATAGAAATCAAAGGTTTTCATGGTAGAATTTCTTGTTTTTGTTAGAATATAGGGTTTTTCATAAATTGGGAAATTGGACCTCGAATTGAGGTCCAATTTTGAAACAAATCATATACATGAACTCGTGGGGGGATGGGTAACCGGATTTTGGTCCGAACCCCGAGTTCCGACCATGTGGGCCCGGGGTCGAAATTCACTATTCCGGGCAGAATATTGTAAAAGTTGTAATTGGTCTTAGGAATTAGTTTGTTGAGTAGTATTGATGATATTAAATCAATTATGTATAGATACGATTGGATTGGAGCCAAATTTGAAAGAAAAAGACATTTCCACGGATTGAATTGTTCATAAACATTCGAGGTAAGTGTTTGTTCTATCCTAGCTTGAGGGAATAGGATTATGTTCTATGTGTTATGTGATCGAGTGCGGTGTATGGGCTGTGGTGACGAGCATCCATACACTGGCGTCTAGTATGACCGTGAGTCGTTGATAATGCTTATTGTGAAACATATTTGTAGATGAATTGTTGAACCTTTGCCAGGTTGTAGAATTGTTATTGTTCTCCCTTGTCGGGACTTGTTGTGAAGATAATTATTGATTGCCCTTGTTGGGACAGTTTATGAATTATTGTTTCTTTCTTTGCCCTTAACTGTGATTGTTATTTGGGTGAGGAAGAGTGATAATGCACGAAGGGTGATGTCGTGCCTTGATTTATTATTTATGCACGAAGGTTAATGCCGTGCCATGTTTTATTATTTATGCACGAAGGTTAATGCCGTGCCATGTTTAATTGATTATGCACGAAGGATCATGCCGTGCCCTGTTATTGAACCATGTACAAAGGATCATGCCGTACTATGGATGTGAGGATGAGAGTAAAAGCACGAAGGGTGATGCCGTGTACTTTATTTGCTTATTTGGTGAGGATGAGAGTAAAAGCACGAAGGGTGATGCCGTGCAACTGCTTGCTATTCCTTGACTTGATATTACTTGTGTTTCCATTATACTTTGTTTTCCTTGTGAACTTATTAACTGTTGTTAATTGTTGAGTTCTTTGAGATATTCCTTATTGTGTTATTACTTGGTTATTTCTTGTTATTCTGTGGTATACATATATATTGAACTGCACAGGTTTATGTGGGTGTCTGGTCCTAGGCTTGTCACTACTTCGCCGGGATAGGCCGGGCACTTACCAGCACATGGGGTCGGTTGTGCTGATACTACACTTCTGTGCGTTTTTGCACAGGTCCAGGTTACGATCAGGAGCAGCAGCAGTAAATCGATTGCGTGGGAGTTGATCACATTTGAGACCGAGGTAGCTTGCAGACGTCCGCAGGCCCGGCGTCTCTCTCTTTATTTATGTTACTAGCTGTAGTCTCTTTGTTCCGAGACAAACAGAATTATGTTATATTTCTTTCAAACTTTTATGTGTAGTATTCAGTAGTAGTTCGTGAGTTGGTGACTCCACGTCTTGGGTTGAGGATTTCCGTATGATTTTCACCTTGTAATTAGTTTTTTCCATTTCGATAAAGTATTCCGCATTTATTTTATTAAAGTTGTGGTTTGTTGATAAATAAATTATGAAATTGTGTTAAAAACAGGATAGTATGAATACAGTGGCTTGCCTAGCTACCACGAGTAGGCGCCATCACGATCCCGATATTGGGGGAAAATCCAGGTCGTGACACTAGGGGTGCACATGGATCGGGTTAGTTCGGTTTTTATCAAAACCAAATCAAACCAACTATATCGGTTTGGATTGGTTCGGTTTTGTCAGATTTTTCAGATTTTTGGGTTTTTTGTTATTTATATATTATTTCAATCTTATTTTGTTAAATATTTGATATGTATACTTCTATTTAGTAAAAATATATAAAGTGGACTAACATATTATCAATTAAAATATTCTATTTATGTAGTTGTCTCACAATAATTTTTCGTTGATATACACTTTCAGGTTATTCGAATTTAGTAATTAAATATAAAAATTAATATGATACCTAAATATTATAACCACTTGACATTCAAAAAAGATATAAGAATTTAATGCATCTTAACATATGATATGAATATGTAAGAACAAAGAGATAGACGTATTTTAGCAACACTTGATAAAAAACTTATCATACAATCTATTATTTAAGGTCAATAAATATGGAGCATTTCATATTCTATTAAAATTTATATCCCGCAAGAGAATCCCAAATATTTATAGATATTTTTTAAGGAAAAATTTTAATATATATATATATATATATATATATATATATATATATATATATATATATATATATATATATATATATATATATATATATATATATATATATATATATATGTGTGTGTGTGTGTGTGTGTGTGTGTGTGTGTGTGTGTGTGTGTGTGTGTGTCGGGTTGGTTCAGATTTTTTTATTATCAAACCAAACCGAGTTAAATTTTTTAATCGATTAGGTTTGACTTTTCGGGTTGGTGCAATTTTTCAGTTCAGTTTATACACCCCTGGGTCTAACATATAAGTTGTTCAAAGGGTAAAATAAGTTACATTAGCATTTTGTATGACTTATTGACGCAATTGATGAATATCAAAGGTACCTATGAAATTAAAATTGGATCAAATAACTTAATCGATTTTCAACTTATAAGTTGTTTGACTCAAAAGTTATCGATTACTTTATGAACACAAAATATTATATGTAGGTTGAGGGTCAATCATAGCAAGTCGTAATAAATCGAGAATCAAGCAGGGGAAACGGTAATTAAGAGTAATTCTTCTCATGACAGAAAATATGGATGATCTTTATTGATGATAATAGGGTGGTATGCCTCCCCGTAGGGAGGTTGAGAACCTTACAATCATGTTCTTTTTTATCTTCCATCTTTTTGTATTTCTTTCTGATTCTCCCTCCTTGTTTTGCTCTATTTATTTTAGAGCCCCCATGGGGAAGGAGAGGAACGCCCTTTCATCTTTCTTCTTGGTATTTATAAAAATAAAACATGCCTGGTGCATATTAGTGGTGTGGCCCACGTTAAGAGACTGTCTCTTAACAAAAGTGGATAGGTCGCAGCCTCACTGATCATCTTAATCGGGAATTCAAAAATGACTTTGGCTAAGGGAAGTCGTACCGTATGTTTATTAACCGTTATTTATTGTCGATTATTATATGGTCGAATTTCGACCCGTACATAAATAATCACTTATATTTTTACTATTGTATTCATAATATTTTCTTAATCCGTGAATTATCTCTCCATTGCAATTTCGTTTGTCATTCCTCTTGTAAAAATGCTTTTTATTTATACCTTTATAAATAATGCCTCTAAATCCATTTAAAATTTTAACTAGAAAAGAAGGGTTTCCTATTGCTTTTTTGTCAATGACATCAACTTAGCATGGACACTTTTATTCAAACATTTTTTTGTTTATTTACAAAATATTTGTTAGCATCAAAAGATTTTTAAATTGTTAGAAAATTATTTAAATATGATGATAGATAAAAGTTTTACAAGAAGTTTTGACGACCAATAACTATTTTTCTCTGTAAAACTGCATTCTTAACACTTGAAATTCATTGAAACTTCACTTTGCTAAACGAATTCTTTCTTTACTACTATTTTGTAAACTCTCTATCTTCTTCATGATTTTATACTCAATTGATCAAGTTAATAATTGTTGCTTTCATAAAATGATTGTATTCACTATATTTGCTCCGTAGTAAAAATTCAAAAGCTTACCATATTTACTAAAAATATTTGCATTTAATGATTTAGTCCCGTGGCAATTGCCAAAGGCGAGAAGGCAAACATCACTTTCATCCGAGGGAGGAGCCTATGTTACTTAGGGTTCGGTTGAACCAAGTAACTTTGATTCAAACTTTATATTTTTTTAAAAAAATTATTAAATATAAATAAATTATTAATTGAGAATTCAATAACTTAAAATTATTAAAATTTTAATTAAACTTCAAATATCGACTGTATTTCTATTGATGTTACTATTGATTGAAACAATACAAAATAAAATATAAAATAAAATAGTAAGAGAAAAGTTGGCTTGTTACTCCAGCGTGGAAGTTGTATTAATCCCAACATGTTAGCAGGAAACACAGCAAGGAAACGAAATAAATGGGCCCTCTCAGATTATCGATAGGTACATTGCATTTGCCCACCGAATGAAATTAAGTTGATGACCCAAGAAGACAAAAGAAAGTCAAAAGTAAAGTTTGACTCTTAAGAATTTTTTGACTTATCCAAACGAGTCTCAAACGTTTTCGTTATAAAATGTTGATAGTTATGATTTATGACGTTTTTTGTGTTGAATATCTACAGTACCCTGTGGCTGATGTGTGTGCTTCCGTCACTCGTTCCTTCATTATCTATATATCTATATATTTTTATTTTTATATAATTAAAATGAATAAAGTTTAGCCTAGAATTATGATAAGTGGCAGCGCAGGAGAATGCCACGTGTTAGTTTTTAGGACAAAATTTAGTTAATAAGTTAATAGTTAGTTATTAGTTATTTATTTTTAATTTAAATTAAAATATTTAAATATCTATTATTGGAAAGGGGTAATTATTTACTCAATTCAAATAAGTAATTAATAATTAAAAAATTAAGAAATTACTATTAGAAATAAAACTTTCGATAATCTTCTATATCTATCTATATATTATTAAAAGCAAAAGACAAAAGTTCTCATGAAGCCAAGTGTCAAAGCAAAGATTTAACATGTGGCTCATTAGGACATTGCTCCTAATTTATAGGAAGTACAAAAAACCAATTACAAATTTATTTTAATTAGGATCAGGAGGAAGACTAAATTTTGTTTTAAAAAAAAAACTGATTTCATTCCTTGCAAAACTGTCACTTTTTTTCTTATTTTTACAAATTAAAAAATAACCAAATGCAATTACATTTTGAATAGGATTATGATAGGAACTGTAATTAATTTATTTTAAATCAAAAACTACCCAATCCTTCAAAACCATTAGTTTTCTTCCAAATTTATAGGAATTTCTTCCAAATTTATATGAAGTTAAAAAAAGGAGTTACAAATTTATTTTTATTAGGATTAGGATATGAAGAATATTTTTTTTAAAATTTTAATTAAAAACGGTTAAATTTGCCTTATAACCGTCACTTTAGAAAGTCTAGCCTATAATTATGACAAGTGGCAGCGTAGGAGAATGCCACGTGTTAGTTTTTAGGACAAAATTTAGTTAATAAGTTAGTAGTTAGTTATTAGTTATTTATTTTTAATTTAAATTAAAATATTTAAATATCTATTATTGGAAAGGGTTAGTTATTTACTCAATTCAAATAAGTAATTAATAATTAAAAAATTAAGAAATTACTATTAGAAATAAAACTTCACATAATCTTCTATATCTATCTATATATTATTAAAAGCCAAAGATAAAAGTTCTCATGAAGCCAAGTGTCAAAGCAAGGATTTAACACGTGGATCATTAAGACATTGCTCCTAATTTATATGAAGTACAAAAAAATTAATTACAAATTTATTTTAATTATGATCAGAAGGAAGATTAAATTTTGTTTTAAAAAAAAAACTGATTCCATTCCTTGCAAAACTGTCACTTTTCTTCTTATTTTTACAAATTAAAAAATTACCAAATGCAATTACATTTTGATTAGGATTATGATAGGAACTGTAATTAATTTATTTTAAATCAAAAAACTACCCAATCCTTCAAAACCATTAGTTTTCTTCCAAATTTATAGGAATTTCTTCCAAATTTATATGAAGTTAAAAAAAGGAGTTACAAATTTATTTTTATTAGGATTAGGATATGAAGAATATTTTTTAAAAATTTTTAATTAAAAACGGTTAAATTTGCCTTATAACCGTCGCTTTTTTTCCAAATTTATATGAAGTAAAAAATGTGAGTTACAATTTTATTTTGAGTATTATTAGGATAGGAAGATTATATTTATTTTTTTAAAAATATTCATATTCTTAAATGAATATATTCGATTTCTTTTAATTTAGATGTAATTTATAGTAGTATTTTTCTTGGTATAATTTAAACTTTAGTGTAAATATTGAGTTTTCTTATTTACATAGTTTCTTTAAGTCTTAAAGTAAGTTGGTATATATATGTGTGTGTGTGTATTTTTTTTTTACTCTTTTATTTAATAAAAAAAAGTTTTTAGGAAAAGTTAAATAAATATATATAGAGTTAAAAAAAATAAAAATAAAAATTAAATAAATAAAACCACCCATCTTCCTCACTTCCCCATTTCACTCATGTCTTACCCCCACTTTCTCACACCCAACTTCCCCACTTTCCCACATCACTCATGCTTTTCCCCCACTCACATCACACACCTAACAATAACTTCTCACTCCCTCCAAACATCTACACATAATAACCAACACATCCACATATTCTATAAATATATGACACACACAAAGACGAAAGGAGGGGGGACAATTTGATTCTCTCGACGGTTCCTTTCTCAGAAGTTCCATTTCGACATTAGCTTCTAAGCTTCTTCTTTGCGTCACTCAATTGAGATCTGAAGTGTTTCAGATTCGGATCTGCGTATGCATGCTCACTTTGAAGTTGAGTCATTGCGTTTTCATTGTTGACGTGTTGTTTCTATTGCTAGATTTTCCACACTATTTCATACCTTATGTGGTCATTTTTCTGCCGATTTTTGGTTTGAGCCTTTGAGGTACTCCATACTCATATATGACCCTTTATCGAATTCATAATTAAATTCTGAATTTATTCGTGTTATAGGTATTTTTTGAATTTACGGAGCCATCATGTTTAGCTATTAAATTTATTTATTGAGTTTCTCTTTGGTATTTACTACTCCATGTATGATTAAAAGGCCAATTATTTCAATTGTTGAACTTTTGATATGGGTTTGAATTTGCTCAAACAGTGTTACTAACTGATAGTTTAAGTATATCACATATTAAAAGCCAAAGACAAAAGCTTCTCATGAAGCCAAGTGTCAAAGCAAGGAATTAACACGTGGCTCATTAGGACATTGTTCCTAATTTATAGGAAGTACAAAAAAATTAATTACAAATTTATTTTAATTAGGATTAGGAGGAAGACTAAATTTTGTTTTAAAAAAAAAAAGAAAAACTCATTCCATTCCTTGCAAAACCGTAATTTTTTTTCTTAATTTTTACGAATTAAAAATAACCAAATGCAATTACATTTTGATTATGATTATGATAGGAACTGTAATTTAATTTATTTTAAATCAAAAAGCTACCCATTCCCTCAACCATCAGTTTTCTTCCAAATTTATAGGAATTTCTTCCAAATTATAGGAAATTAAAAAAAAAAGGAGTTACAAATTTATTTTTATTAGGATTAGGATATGAAGAATATATTTTTTTAAAATGTAATTAAAAATGGTTAAATTTGCCTTATAACCGTCACTTTTTTCCAAATTTATATGAAGTAAAAATAGAAATTATAATTTTATTTTGAGTATTATTAGGATAGGAAGATTATATTTATTTTTAAAAAAAAACGTAAACGCTTCATTAGCCTTCATAACCGTGACCTTTGAATTACTTCTGTATTATACTGAGTTTTTTCATTTAATTATTTAATTTGTTGAAAGGTGAAATAAAATTAAAATCCAAACCCTTCCTAACCGTGACTTTTAACTGCCTCTCCATCTTCCCTTAAAGTAAACCTAAATTAACGCTGGAAAAATACCATACCTTCAACCCACTTTCCCATGAATTTTATTGCCTCAGCTGTGATTTACACGTCTGGGTTGCAACTGTACAAACGTGGAAATACATATATCTTCCACAACTACACAACCTTCAATCCTAATGTTCATTCTTATATAAATATTTATACAAAACTTACGTCCTATGTAAAAGATGGCTACTCACATTGACTTCATCAAAGATATAACTATTTGATGCAATGGACCTTAAAAGTTCGTATTGTCCGTTTGTGGGAAGTACCGGATCGTTTTAATCCAGACACTATTTTCTCGATTGAATTGGTTCTACAATATGAAAACGTATTTTAATTATTTTTTTACCTTACTAATTCAGGTGCATTTATTTTGCTCATCCAAATTGTTATATCATTATATCATACAAGTTATTGTTGAAAATAAGTTATCTGATATATTTTGTTTCGCTTATTATTTGTTTCTCGAATTTTCGTTTCTTTCTCTTTGACGCAAACATAGGTACTTGATTATTGTTTAGTACTCATTATGAAATCTTTAATTTTACAGTTTTCTTTCCCATGAAAGGATATTAACCGCAATACTTATTTGTGTTCATTACAAGAGTGTAACTTCTAATAGAATGGAAAATCAAATGTATTTTTTTGGATGAGAACAAAAAAAAAGGATTACTACAACATCTACATATATTTGTTGGAGATTACCATACATCTTAAGTAGCTTCACACGTTTTTCGACCTTTCTTCAAATCCTAATATAATGCAACTCATTCTTATGTACCAACCTATATCACTCTCAACAAAATTCATCTATTAATTTTAGAACAACTCCTTCTGTATTCGATCGCTAATTTTAATTGCAATAAACATAGTTTTATTATCTCTTTAAACTCTTCTTTTCTTAAAATTAATCCGCGCATCGCACGGGTACTATACTAGTTAAGCATTATGTACCATTATTTATAGGTACGGAAACTTTTCGCACGAAATATTATTTTTTGGTATAATTTTTAATAAATACTAGTAAACATGAATTAATAACTTTAATAATAAAATAGTTGAATGATAAAGGTTACACTCATAAAATTTAAATACTTGACTTTCTATACGTACCTCTCATAACAAAAACACTCAACATTGTTTAGCCAAAAAAAATATGTTCTTAAACTATCTGATTTTATTTAGCAAATATCAGTAGCGAAAATAACATTTTTGTGTTAATTTCTCTAATATGAAGAAGCTGGTACCTCGTGCAGTAAAGTCTAATATGACTAAGAGTTGACTCTATGTGGTTGGTAAGCTAGAGATATTCAACTTTTCAAAATCTATTTGAAAATGTCAAAACATATTGTAGCTCCCTGAATATTAAATTTACGTCTTTTTGCCTTAATCTTTTTATTTTATTTTTTATATAGTGTATTTAAAGATCTTAGTCGATTTAACAAGTGAACCTCACATACCAAACCTACAATTGACTATATCAAAGCAACACCATCTAATTTTCCTTGAAAAGGAAAAAAATATAAATATGTACCAACAATAATATTTCACATTAGTATACTGCATTTCAATATTTATAATGAGACAGAAGTTTAAAAAGGGGAAAAAGGATGTGGGGAAAAATGATGGACTTATAGTTATAGGCGAAAGGGGTTTATAGCATACTTTATAAAATAAGGATTAAAGCTATATTTATTGATAATGCAAACATTTTATATTATTAGGTAATCAATTTCATCGGTTTTAGTATGCTTTTAATTTTTCGTTTTTTATCAACGGGATATTATATTATATATTAGTTAAACAGAAGGGATTACATTTGGGTAATTACTAGGATACCTCATGGAACCATCGTTGCAATATTTTTTGCATAAGTGTACTTAAATTACAACCCACAAAAATTTCAGGTAGTTCAGTTCCTAGGATATACATTATTGGCAAACATCGGAGGAACAGGTAGAGACAAGAATTTGCTAAAAAAAAATTCTTTTGTTGCTTCCTTTATCATCACATCAGCTACTCTATTCTACTCCCGGTAGATGTGCCTCACCACCACACTACCCATCATTTGGATGATTGATCTTTATTCACAAATTAAAGGGTCAAAAATCAGATTTCCATTTAATAGCATATTTATTGTTTCCGCTGAATCAATGTCTATTTCCAGCGGAACTAGGTTATTTTACTCTTCTAGTTGTAGACCCCGAGCAAGGGCCTAAATTTCTGCCCTTGTGTTTGTTGTTTGGGATATGTTGTCCATGTACCCTAATATCCAGTCTCTATTGTGATTTCTGAATATCCCCCCTGATCCTCTTATTCCTGGGTTCCCTTTTGCTGCTCCATCTGTATTCAGTTTAAAGGAGCCTCTCGGTAGGGGTACCCATTTTAGCATAATCTGATGAGTTACCATTGTTGAGTGGTTATTGTTATAAATCTGTATTGTTGTAAATTAAATAATACTCCTTCTGAAAATAGAAACAGAAAGTTAGTAGAAATTAAATTCCGAAAACAGTAAACTTCTTCAAAATAAATTCTGGAAATACCTTACAGGAACAAATCGAGCCCACTGAATATATGGCGTGTCCTTAAGGAAATTATTTCCCTCAAGTACCCGAGGTTTTGGAGTATATCCTCCCGAGATAGAACGATTTAACTCACCAGTATATCAGTACCTAAAACTCTGGTGATCGGCGAACTACTCGATGGTCGTAAAACACACTGGAATATTTTGTGCAGAAGAAGAAGAAGATTTAGAAAATTTAGTTAGTAAATATTCTGGGATTTGAAGGTCTATTTATAGCCAACTTGGTGATGTTTCTGAAGAGGTTTGCAACCTTTCAGAATAGTCATGGTTGTTGGAACAGGTGTGACACTCTGAAGAGGTTTGCAACCTTTCAGAACAGTCATGGCCGTTGGAAATTTTTTGCGAAAAATTTAAAATGAATTTAAATTAATTCGGGAAAGAAAAACAGGCTAGACCGGACCGGGTCACGGGTCATCCTTCCATTTCTTTTCTACCATTTTTCATACACACCTCTTTTTGTTATTATTTATTAAATAACAAACTCAACAACCCCCCACATGATTGGAGAATGGCTATAAACTTAAAGGAATGCACGGACGTGTGTGTGTTACAAGCAAGAATTGATTATTTCTGGATAAGTAGGTTTTCCGTTAAACTTTCCGTAGTGAACTTATATCGGATATACTCGGTCAATCGGTAGATTTGATATCTTTGAACCGTCGAGCTTTGTTGTATACCTAGACAACATAAGTCACGCGATCAATCCTTAACCATCTATGGTTATCACGGTTGTATTCGTTTCAGCCATGAGCACCGCCTGGTTTCATGAGCATTCTCCTTGAAGCGGCTTACACTTTACACTCACATAGGTAATTCCTAAACGTGTAATCCTAAAGACACACTATCTGGTCATATCCTGTCAGACTTAGCAAATCATTAAAAAGCTTTAAGCTTTATTGACTCATCAAAAAAGCCTTAATACTTTACCTCATTTTTTAGCATTGTCTTCATCACGAGAATGGGTTGAGTTAGTTGACAATGTTGAACTGTCATTCATAACTTTGTTTGATCTCTTTGAACCTAGATCTTGGGATCTCCAGTCTACTAGGTAGAGTTACTGCCATGATGACTTGTCCTAGGCCTTTAACCCCATTCCCTTTGATGATCTTTCAACCGCCTCTCTAGATAGGCCTTTTGTAAGTGGATCTGATACCTTATCTCTTGACTTTATATAGTCAATTATGATAATACTACTGGAGAGTAGTTGTCTAACGGTATTGTGTCTCGGTCGAATATGACAAGATTTTCCGTTATACATAAAGCTTCTTGCCCTACCTATTGCTGCTTGACTATCACAATTTATACATATAGGTGCCAAAGGTTTGGGCCAAAATGGAATATCTTTCAAGAAATTTCGGAGCCATTCAGCTTCTTCACCGGTCTTATCTGAAGCTGTGAATTCAGATTGCATTGTAGAACGGACGATGCACGTTTGTTTGGATGATTTCCAAGATACTGCTCCACCCCCAATTGTAAAAATATATCCACTCGTGGATTTAACTTTAGATGATCCGGTGATCCAATTTGCATCACTATATCTCTCGATCACAGAAGGATATTTATTGTAATGCAAAGCATAATTTTTGGTATATTTCAGATACCCCAAAACTCGTTTCATTGCCATCTAATATATTTAATTGTGATTACTTGTAAACCGACTTAGTTTGCTAATAGCGCATTCTATATCTGGTCGCGTACAATTCATGATATACATCAAACTTCCCAATATTCTTGCATAGTCCAGTTGTGAGTCACTTTCATCTTCATTCTTTTGAAGTGCATAACCCATGTTAATTAGAGTCTTGGCAATTTTGAAATCCAAATACTTGAACTTGTCAAGTACCTTTACAATGTAGTGAGACTGTGATAATGCTAGACCTTAGAGTCTTGCGAATTTTGATTCCTAAAATCATATCAGCAACTCCTAAGTCTGTCATGTCGAATTTGCTAGACAACATGCATTTTGTAGCATTTATATCTGCCATACTTTTGCTCATTATCAACATATCATCAACATATAAACAAACAATGACTTCATGACCTGGAGTATTTTTAATGTAAACACATTTGTCACACTCGTTGACTTTAAATCTATTTTCCAACATTGTTTGGTAAAATTTTGCATGCCAGTGTTTGGGTGCTTGTTTAAGTCCATAAAGCAACTTAACAAGTTTACAAACTTTCTTTTCTTTACCACGAAGCATAAAACCCTCAGGTTGTTCCATGTAAATCTCTTCATCCAATTCTCCATTTAAGAAAGCTATTTTAACATCCATTTGATGGATTTCAAGATCATACACGCCCGCTAGTGCCACTAATAACCTAGTAGATGTTATCCTTATTACTGGCGAGTAAGTGTCAAAGTAATCAAGGCCTTCCTTTTGTGTATAACCTTTGACAACAAGTCTTTCCTTATATTTGTCAATAGTGCCATCAGCTTTAATTTTTTGTTTAAAGATTCATTTCGAACCTAAAGGCTTATTTCCAGGAGGAAGATCAATCAATTCCTATGTATGGTTATCCAAAATTGATTGAATCTCACTATTGACTGCTTCTTTCCAAAATGCTGAATCAGAAGACAACATAACTGCTTTAAAAGTTTGAAGCTCATTTTCAAGCAAGAATGTCACAAAATCTGGTCCAAAGGAAGTAGATGATCTTTGATATTTTCTACGCCTTGGATCTTCTATACTTGGAGTATTTTCCTTTGATTCTTCCTGAGGTCGTTTAGGTCTTTCACTTAACGACCCGCTTTCAGTTTTATATGGATAGTTGCTTTCAAAAAATTCAGCATTATCTGATTCCATTATCGTATTAACATGAATCTCGGGATTATCAGATTTATGAACCAAAAACCGATATGCTTTACTATTTGTAGCATATCCAATAAAAACGCAATCTACTATTTTTGGTCCAATTTTAATCCTTTTAGGTAAAGGAACATGTACCTTTGCTAGACACTCCCACACTTTAAAATATTTCAAGTTGGATTTTCTTCATTTCCATTTTTTATATGTAATAGATTGCGTTTTGCTATAGGATACTCTGTTGAGTATTCAGTTAACTGTAAGGATAGCTTCTCCCTACAAACTATGCAGTAATCCGGAACTTATTAATAAAGAATTTATCATTTCTTTTAATGTCCAATTTTTCCTTTCCATAATTCCGTTAGATTGAGGTGTGTAAGGTGTAGTAGTTTGATGGATAATTCCATATTCCGAACATATTTCTGCAAACAGTGATTCATATTCTTCACCTTGATCACTTCTAATCATTTTGATCTTTTTATTCAATTAATTTTCTACTTTATTCTTGTATTGTTTAAATGCTTCAATTGCTTCATCATTATTATTAAGCAAATAAATATAACAATATCTAGTGTAATCATCAATAAGAGTAATAAAATACTTTTTCCCACCTCGAGATAGTGTCCACTTCATATCGCAAATGTCAGTATGAATTAAGTCTAAAGGATTTGAATTCCCTTCAACAGACTTATAAGGATGTTTTACAAACTTAGATTCAACACATATTTGACATTTTGATTTATTACACTCGAATTTAGGAAATACTTCTAAATTAATTAATTTCCGCAAGATTTTATGATTGAAATGCCCTAAACGAATATGCCATAAATAATTTGACTCCAATAACTAAGAAGAAGCTGAAATTTTATTCATATTGTCAACAACCATTATATTGAGTTTGAAAAGGCCCTCCGTGATGTAGCCTTTTCCAGTATATATTTCGTTTTTGCTTACTACAACTTTATCAGAAATAAATACACATTTGAATCCATTCTTTACAAGTAAAGAAGTAGAAACTAAATTTTTTCTAATAGTAGGAATATGAAGAACGTTGTTGAGCATTAACACCTTGCCGGAAGTCATCTTCAGGAATATCTTCCCATAACCTTCAATCTTGGTTGTTGCATTATTTCCCATAGAAATTTCTTCTTCCGGACCGACAGTAGACTAAGTCACAAATGCTTCTTTGACAGCACAAACATGTCGAGTGGCTCCAGAATTAATCCACCACTCTTTCGAATTTCCAACTAAATTGCATTCCGAAAGTATTGCTCAAAGATCATCAATCTCATTATTCTTTTCCACTATGTTGGCTTGTCCCTTATTCTTATCCTTTTTTGGGAGACGACAATCTGGTCTTTTGTGATCGACTTTTCCACAATCGTAGCAGCTGCCCTTGAATTTCTTTTTGCTATGCTCCTTAGTTTGTCCAGAAGACCTCTTCCTCTTCTTACTTTTTGGTGCAGTCTCTTCAATGTTATTAGCTCCCATGATCATTGAATTTCCACGAGACTTTTTCTCGACGGTTTTGTTGTCTTCCTCGATCACTAGACATATCACAAGATCTTCCAACTTCATTTATTTGCATTTGTGCTTCAGATAGTTCTTGAAATCTCTCCACGAAGGATGCAATTTTTCAATCATAGTAGCTACTTGAAATGCTTCATTCACAACCATACCTTCAGTAATAAGGTCATGAAAAATAAGTCGAAGCTCCTAAACTTGGGTTCCCATAGTTTTGTTGTCTATCATTTTATAGTCTAGAAACTTGGCAACCACAAACTTCTTGAAGCATGCATCTACTGTCTTGTACTTCTTCTCAAGTGCGTCCATAATTCTTTCGAAGTATTCATTGTATCGTACACATTGTACAAGTCATCTTCTAAAGCACTTAAGATATATCCTTTGCAAAGAAAATTTGTCTGCTTCCACGCCTCAACAACTATGAACTTTTCATTATCCGGCATGTCCGCTGCAGGAACTGGAGGCTCTTTACTAGTGAATTTTCTGCATACCAAGTGTGGTAAGCCAGAAGAACACCCTTTGATGCCATCCTTTGAAGTTGGTTCCAGAAAATTTCCCTTGTTTCTCAGCCGGAGGAACATCAGTCCGGCTTGACGAGGCTACCAACATTGCACCAACAGTCACAAAAGGATTACTATTTTCATTTGCCATTTATTACTGTCAACAACAGAAGAAATCAATTAATAGCAAAACCAAAACAGTGGATAATACTTTAATCAATAAACAGTGCGTAAAAAATAAATAATGTTTTTATATACTATTTTATAGAAAAACGATGAAGCTTTTATGTTCTTCATATCGTTTTTGAATTTCAATAGCCTAATGAAGTTTTTATATCTTCAAACCAGAATAGTAAAATTCAGACAGAATACAAAATATTAAATATAATTTTCTTTAGATTGTTATAAATCTATATTGCTGTAAATTAAATAATTATCTTTCTGAAAACAGAAACAGAAAGTTAGTAGAAAATAAATTCCGAAAATAGTAAACTTCTTCAAAATAAATTTTGGAAAAACGTTATAGGAACAAATCAAGCCCATTGAATACATTATTCCCCTCGGGTACCCGAGGTTTTAGAATATATCCTCCCAGGGTAGAATGATTTAACTCACTAGTGTATCGGTACCTAAAACTCTGGTGATCGGCGAACCACTCGATGGTCGTAAAATACACTGGAATATTTTGTGCAGAAGAAGAAGAAGAAAAAAATTTGTATGTAAATATTCTGGGATTTGAAGGTCTATTTATAGCCAACTTGGTGATGTTTTTGAAGAGGTTTGCAACCTTTCAGAATAGTCATGGCTGTTGGAACAGGTGTGACCCTCTGAAGAGGTTTGCAACATTTCAGAACAGTCATAGCTGTTGGAACATGAGTGACCCTCCGAAGAGGTTTGCAACCTTTTAGAACAGTCATGGCTGTTGGAAATTTTTTGCGTGAAATTTAAAACGAATTTAAATTAATCCGGAAAAGAAAAATGAGCTAGACCGGACCGGATCGCGAGTCGTCCTTCCATTTCTTTTGCCACTATTTTCCATTCACACCTCTTTTTATTATTATTTGTTAAATAATAAACCCAACAGTTATTTGTAAGCATATGGTACTCTGTTGCCTTTGAGATAGTATTGTTGGCATGAATGTCTTTTTGTTGTGTTATTGAAAACATCAGTGTTTCTTGTCAATCAAATATGCCAAAGGAAGAAGGGGATGAGATTTTCCCAACTGAGGCATCTATTATATTTTACAGCTTTGAGTGAGTTCCAACTTGTTTGCCACATGTGGCTATTGAAGACTAGTTGAGCTGAGGTAGTGCTTGAGGATTTTGCTAGGATATCATTCTAGAATTGGATGGCATTGGTACATTGGAAGAAAATGTGGTCATTATCTTCCAGGTCATTGTTACAATAGTGACATTGAGGGGGACAATTGACTCCAATAGAGTGAAGGAAGCTCCTAGTTGAGAGTCCTTTATGGGTTAGGAGCTAGAGGAAGTGCTTGATTTTGTTGGGGGCTTGAAGTTTCTTGATCCATTTGAAGAGTGTTTCTTCCCCAAAAGGAAGGCCTATTATAGTCTTTTTTATGAAGGAGTAAGCAGAGCTATTGGAGAATTGGTCATTGCGAGTCAAATCCCATATTAGATTGTCGTCCTTGGTGGTGGTACTGGGGATGAACACAGAATTGAGGAGGCTCAGGATATTTGGGGGGATGTTGATGGGTATCATAATTGTCCATGTTGTGAATTGATTCAACTTTGACTTGGAGGTCATTTTGAGTTAAGGGACCTTCTATCATTTGCCTGGTTGATGGTTGGTTAGGGATCCAAGTGCCGTTTAGGAAATTGACCATATTTCCTTTATTGACTACCCATCTGCTTGCTTTGCAGCATATTTCCCAACCTTTTAGAATGCTCTTTCATGTTGGGGATATAGGGTTCTTAGGAAATCTCAAAGCATGGGCTGGTCTAGTCATGTTTTAGTGCTTGTGAATTAGGACTATAGCCCAAAGACTATTAGTGTTCTTGTAAGCTCCCCATGCCAGGTTTAAGAGAGAAGCTTTATTTTTAATGCTAGCTTTTTGAAGCTCTGGCCCTCCCTCAACCTTGGTCTTGGTTACTACATCCCACTTAATCAGATGTATTTTTTTTCTTTCAAGGGTGGTGCCTCAAAGAAAATTTCGTTGGATTCTATCAATCTGGTTGGTGACTTTGATAGGAAGGTTTATATATTGCATAACATGACTTGAATACTACTCAAGGTGGTCTTGGCCAGCACTGTTCTCCCAGCCATGTTAATGCATTTAGTTTTCCAACCAGTCAATTTGGATTGCATGTTGTCAATGATGAATTGGAAGTCTGAAACTGCTTGTTTTTTGTAAATAAAAAAATAGAAAAACCCAGGTATTTTCCAAAGGAGGTTGTGTGTCTGATAGACAGAAGGTTGGTGAGATGTTGAGAGGAGTCTTGAGTGATGTTTGAAGAAAACATGGCTCCATGCCATGTTTGAGTGAGAAGCTTTATTTTTAATGCTAGCCTTTTGAAGCCCTAGCCCTCCCTCGGCCTTGGTCTTGGTGACTACATCCCACTTAATCAGATGTAACTTTTTTCCTTTCGGGGGTAGTGCCCCAAAGAAAATTTCTCTAGATTCTAGCAATCTGGTTGGTGACTTTGATGGAAAGATTTATGCATTGCATAACATGACTTCAAATGCTGCTCAATGTGGTCTTTGGCAGCACTGTTCTCCTAGTCATGTTAAGGCATTTAGTTTTCCAACCAGTCAATTTGGATTGCATGTTATCAATGATGAATTGGAAGTCTGAAGCTGCTTGTTTTTTTATAAAAAATAGGAAAACCCGGGTTTTTTCCAAAGGAGGTTGTGTGTCTGATAGACAGCAGGTTAGTGAGGTGTTGAGAGGAGTATTGCATAATGTTTGAAGAAAACATGGCTCTAGATTTGGTGAGATTTATTTTTTTTCCTGACCGATTATTGAAGTTCTGCAATATATAGGGAATGGTATTGCAGTTTATAGTATTTACTTTGGCAAAGAGAGTGAGGTCATCTGCAAAGAATAGGTGTTTTGGTCCATGCCTACTTATGCTTATGGGGTGCCATTGATTTTGCAAAACTGCCTTGTCAATGGATCTAGAAAGTCTTTCCATGCACAAGATGAATAAATAGGGAGACATAGGGCCTCCCTGCCTAATACCTCTTGAGGGATTGAAGTATTCAGTTTTCCCCCCATTGACAAGAATGGATATGGAGGATGTACTTATGCAGGACATGATAAGCTTGGATAAGCCCTGGGGGAAGTTGAAGGGCAGTGGTCTGAGTGGGTCCTAGGGAGGCACAGTACTGAAACCTCAGAGTACCGTTCTATCCAACCTTCATTGGCAAAGAACCTATCTATTCTTTCCAGAATTATGGGGGGTCTTGTTGCTATACCTTTATTAGTCCAAGTGTATTTGCTTCCTTTATACCCTAGGTCTATTAGGTTATACTTGTTTATGCAGTTCTAGAATGGGTTGCTGCAGCTCAGGTTTATAGGGTTGCCCCCAAATTTATCCCTAACCTTTAAGACTTCATTGAAGTCTCCTCCTATGAACCATTTTGTTTTTATGTTGTTGGAAATAGTGATTAACTGTCCCTAAAGGAGTTTACTATATGTTAAGAGGTTACTAGCATAAATAGCAAAAAAAGAGCCATTGAGGGTGGTCTGGCTTACCTTCACCATTACGTGGATACCTTGGGGGTAGTTGCCACTTCTTCCACAGACACGAACTCCTCTTTTCACATAAATACAATGCCCCCAGATGGGCCTATGACTGGAGACTGGATGATTATGTCAAACTCGAGTTGCTGGGCCAACAACTCGTGATCTGCCATGTTGGTTTCGAGCAATACTAGCATTGCAGGCTTGTGCATTCTCACAATTTCCAAACAGTGATGTTTGAAATCGGTATTATTTCTACCCCTAACATTTCATATGATGTAACTCATCATTGGAGTTATGGGTGATTGGTAACTTGCCTCGCGAGGGCTTATTATTTTAAATAAATTTAATATAGTGTAAAATTTTTAGATACATACAATTCATAAAACTTAAACTCAAAAAATAATTACATTTTTCCTTTTTTTATATGATTATCTCTTTGCTATGCTCAAATGGGAGTTAACTAGTGAAGTTGTAATCTTAAAATATGGTGAAATTTCTTATGTTATGAAATTATATTGAGTATGTTGTTGTTGTAGCAAAATTTCTAATGAGGTACCCTCAATTTGGAATATCTTGACCAAAGGCAAAAAAGCACGTGTCCGCCAACTAATATTATTTATGTGCAGACGGTTAATAGCTATTAATATTAATAATATTATCTCTTTTTTAGCAACAAAAAAAATACAAATTAATGTCATCAATCACCAAAAGTGTGAAATCGCCTTTATTAAAAAGAAATTTTAATTACTAGCCACAAGAAAAAAAAACTAAGCAAATATTTTGTCTTTTAATTATTTAAATCAAAATTTGTGGTATAAAACATAGAGGCAAACCTCAAAGGAAACCTCACATGAAACCCCAGCAACCACCTACCTGCAGACTGATTGTTACTCAAAGTCAAAAGATGCAATTAAAAAATTACCCCATTGTTCAAACATATTTGCCAATCTGCCATTATTGAGTTATCTGTTTAATCTTCCTGGCCGCTTTCTCGTTTTCCATTCCGCTGTTATGCGCAAATCCATTTAAAATGGCTTGAATAATAATTACCAATTCTCTTTTGTCTGATTATTACTTCATATACTAAGCTCAAAATTCTCTTTGGCGCCATTCACTATGCAATCATTCAAAAGAATAATTTAAAATAGGTATACACTTATGAGGAGGTCTCTTAAGATGTTAAACTATTTTTTATATAGAGAATTACTCTTTTAAAATTAGTCGAATATGACCAATTTATGATCTATTTATCCGAAAAAAATTGTGGCTTGAATATTAATATAAAAGTAGATGAACATTTTAAGTAGTTTATTTTTGGTGAAATAAAAACAGAATAGAACTTAGGAGAATGAAACTAATTTGAAGGGCAAGAACCCCATTCCCTTTGTTTAGTGAAAAATGATTAAAGTTAAGTAGCATGGAATCAAAAGATAAGAAGTTGTTATTTTCTTTTCATGTAATTTTTTTCTCAACGTATCACACTCTCAAACGGAAAGAAAATTGATTTGAAAGTCACACTCTTATTATTATAGTAACCTACATAATAATATGAAAAATAGTAGAACAAATGTATAACTTTAATATAAAGATTGATGAATTTATAAATCTCTATCCAAGATAAAAATACCTATATTTTTGTAAAGCGTCAGCTATAATATTTATTTTAATTTTTACGGAATCCAAATAGTTATATGCCTTAGTTAAATAACAGGGCTAAAAAGGAAGTCAAAGGATAACGAGTCCAGCGAGGGAGCAGTGGTACTTTCGTAATTTCAGTATAACCAAGGGGTAAAACATCCACACTACAACAAGCCGCCCACTATTAGACCCAAAACCCTTCACACAAAGTCCTCGTCATCTCACTTTCTGGCGTCTCACAATTCTCCTCTTTTGCTCCGGCGATCCCTCGCCGGCAGTTGTCGTCGAGAGCTAAATCCCTTCTCTTTTACGTTCATTAACCCTTTTAAAAAAAAAGAAAACCCTAATTTCGACTCAGTTCTTCTAAATAGCCAATCAATTTTTCCCCTAATATCGTTGACCCAACTTTTCAATTCACCAATTTCTTCACCGATCCACTGATTTCTTCAATCCCGATGGCATTTCTTCGCTTCTGTTAGGTTTTTTACAACTCTCCCCGTTAATTACCGAACCTACAATTCTTTACATCTTTCTCGGTTTATTACAATTTATACTTATGGCGATTCGATTTACCGTCACTTACTCCGGCTACTTAGCCCAAAACCTAGCTTCCTCGGCTTCTTCAAAAGTTGTGGGTTGCCGGTTCTTTCACGAATGTAGTACTACTGTTCGATCTCGAATTTTTCATCCACCATCTCAAAAACCCGAATCAAATTACTCCGATTTTCGCCGGTCTAAACCGAAACCCCGGCCGTTGAGTAACACGTACTCGTCCCGGTCTTTTTCATCCGGTTCAGTTTGTTCGTCGCTTGCTGCCGAATTCCTCAGTGAAAGTTGTTCAAAATCACCTTTGGTTGTTGGATTAATTTCGCTGATGAAGTCTTCTTGTGCGCCCTCTGCTACGATGAGTGTTTTGGGGATTTCGCCTTTGAAGGCGTCTGCGATACTTCCATTTTTTCAGGGCTCGAAATGGCTTCCTTGTAATGTGCCCAGTACTATTGGGTCCTCGGCTGCTCGGCCCGAGGTGGATAAGGGTGGAACTGAAAAAAATGAATGTAGTAGTAAAAAAATTGTTTGTTCAGAGCCTTTGGTTTCGAATGAATTGAAGGCTGTTTCGAATTCGAAGAGCTGTTGGTTGTCAAAGGTGTTGAACGTTTGTTCTGATGATGCAAAAGCTGCATTTACAGCATTGAGTGTGAGCATAATGTTTAAGTCATCTTTGGCTGAGCCAAGATCAATTCCGTCTGCTTCCATGTCACCTACTCTCGATGTGGGTGACCGTATAATGGCTGAAAAGGTATATCTGTTATTTTTTCATTTAAGTCATCTTTTTGGATGTTTCTGAATTGTATTATCAGTGGTTATAATCATTGTTTTGCACCTGGGTTACTATAATGTATTTGGAGTTTGTTACTGTTTGATTTCTTTTTCATTTGTAAATTGCTGGAATAAATATGTGATGGGTGGTTATCAAGATCATTTGTGCCTGGAAAATGAAGTTTTTTTAGGTGTTGTATTCTGGGGACGTTTGGTTCAATTGTGTGATAGACTGATAGATAAGGATATCCCATGTGTTGGCTTATCCCATGGGATTAGCTATCCCGCCTTCTATATCGAATAGCTAGTACCACCATTTTTGTATAAAATTTATGCCGGTATTTGCTAATACCCATAACCAAATATGGGATAAATACAATCCAATTCTATCCCAGGATTAGTATCCTTTTCCTGCTAACCAGGCAACCCCTCAGAGTCTAACTAGTATTGTTTTACTCTTTACCTATAGAAAAAACTACTATTATTCGAACTGATAGTACTTTTTAACTGGGGTGTCAGGTGTAGTCTATTAATTGATTGATTGAATATATTGGCAGAAAATGCTGAGCCTTACCACCTACTAGGTTATGTTGGTCATTCAAGGTTTTAGAGAAGAGCTGTTTTAGTTTCCTTACACGGGTAATTTTGTCAACTGGATGATGATTCCAGTTTCCATTTTTGTTATCAATGATTTTAATAAAAAGTTTGTTGTGTAACCAAATGTCTGTCGTGTATCCAAATTCTGTGTGAGGGTTGTCCTAGTAGTAGGGGTGTGCATTCGATTTGTCGATTCGATTTGACTCTTATCGATAATTACTTATCGATTTGTACATATGCTTATCGTTATCGTTTCAATAAGGTTTCGATTTTTTCGATTTCGATTTATTAATTTTTGGGACTTATCGATACGGTTATCGATTACACCAATAAGAAAATTTGCGGGATTCCACGAAAAGTATATCACTATCAATACGCCTAATTAATATGGACAAAAAGAAGCTAAAATAAGATAAACACTGTTTATAACATAAAAATTGTGTCAATAGACATGCAACGAATCTAAAGTAAGGGATCAAATATATGCATGCAACGAATCTAAAGTAAGGGATCAAATATATGCCACTAACACTCCAACGGTAGTAAAAAAAATATAATACATCATCACTGCTAATTCTATTTTCCATTAATATGAACTTTATTCCCTTCAGCTTTAAATATGACCATTCCTTAAATGTGGTAGATGAAATAATTAGGGTTGTGCATTCGATTTATCGATTCGATTTTGACCTTTATCGATAATTACTTATCGATTATCGATTTGTATATATGCTTATCGTTTTCGATTTTTTCGATTTCATTTATCGATGAACCGATAACAAATAATCGATTCGATTTATCGATAAACTGATTCGAATGCACACCCCTACCTAGTAGTGCCAAATAACCAATCCTCATTTGGGTACATGCTCGTTACGTGCTTGAAAGATCAAATGCTCGTTGTTTTTATGATTAGTTTGGTCTTTATAACTGGTGCCTTTATGTGCAACAGACATGTCTCCTATGATCGATATCTATGTCTGAGCAAATTTAACATGCTGGGGTTCTGAGCAAAGCATGTATACTCTGTCCTGATTGTTTCCCAACCTTGTAAAGGCTTAGCATGTGTAATGCTAGCTCTTCACTAATCATTATGCTTTCTTCCGCATTTCATTTCAGGTTTCATATATTTTCCGGAAGCCTGAAGTTTCAGATATAGTGATATTTAGAGCCCCACCAATCCTTCAGGTATGTTAGAATTGTCTGGACTGTTTGTAGTGTGAGATTTTTATTCTACACATGCATTCAGCAGGTGTCAATTTTCTGTATCTTGCAGCATATTGGTTATAGTGCTGGAGACGTCTTTATTAAAAGAATTGTTGCAACGGCTGGGGACTATGTTGAAGTAAGTTCTTTTACTCTACCATGTTTTATGGAGTAGTTTTGTCAAGTCGGATGTCTTATTCAAGGATAATGTTTTATGCAGGTGCGTGGGGGTAAACTATTTGTAAATGGTGTTGCTCAAGATGAAGACTTCATTTTAGAGCCCCTTGCATATGAAATGGAACCAGTGGTAATGCATTTATTCTGTTTATCTTTGATGACGTCTACAATTTAATTTCATCAAAGATGTAATATTTGCTTGGTCATTTTATAGCTTGTCCCTGATGGCTATGTGTTCGTGATGGGGGACAATCGCAATAACAGCTTTGATTCTCATAACTGGTGAGCATAGAATGATTTAGTTTACTCAACAGAAAAGCAACACTTCACTGCTAAAATGATTTAGTTTACTCAACAGAAAAGCAACACTTCACTGCTAAAGAAGAGCGCATTAGTATTCAACCTTTCCTTCTGTCTCTGCCTCTATCCCTCCCGCTCCCTTTAGACAAAACCTTCCATTCTCCCTCAATTAAGTATATAAAAAGAGCCCCTTGTTGTGAATGTGATAATTCCATAGGAACCTCTTGTGCATTTTAGCCTAGCTAGGTGAAACAATTAAAATCAAGCAGATAGCACTGGTGTATTTTTTTCATTTGACTGTATGCAAAATTGGGATTTCATTAATCTGTATGCAAAATTTGGATCTCATTTATACTGTAATTTTTTCAGGGGTCCACTTCCCGTTGAGAACATTGTTGGTAGGTCAGTATTCAGATATTGGCCCCCATCCAAAGTGTCGGACACTCTGCATGGCTCCGTATTGGAGAAGAGAGGAGTTGCAGTTTCTTAACCCTTGGCCGCATTGTTCTAAGTGGGCAGGAGTTCAACTGACTGCTTTCATCTCTTTATTCTTTTACTGGCCATTTTCTGCCTTTTGGCTCATTGGATCAGCTGTATAATCTTTTCCCATTCCATCTAGTGTCGTTCCGTACATAACTTGAACCATTTTGAGGATGGATTGTCTTAATCCGCCATGTTAGCTATTTTTTCCTCAAGGGCCCTATCTTGGGCGGTTTCTGCAATTTTATGTAGTGGAAAGTCTCAGAGATAAAGCTGTTCACTGGAATTTAGCAACTCAGGTGTGATGATCCGAAGGACGGTTGATTGGTGGTGTTCTTGGAACTGGACATTTTTCTTCCCTTAATCTTTAAAGTGGAGAACCGGACTGGGGTGACTCACTCGGTGCCTACGTTGATCCAGCAAAGTTCCAGCAGCAAATCGTGACAACTTTTTGAGGCTGAATGTGTTTAATATTTGCTTGTATTCGTGCTGAATGTTAGTGAATTTTTGAAGTATGGTTTCCATGTAACAATATTCTCTGCTGTGTTCGAGGGCGGCTCCACCCGTAGGCCAATAAAGCTCTTGCTTTAGGTCTCAAAATTCAAAGCCCCTAAAATTATTTCTATTAGCTATAAAAATTGTAATTCAAATATTACAGTTCGTATAAGTAAATCGTTTTAACCGTTTGTTGTTAGTTTGTTATCAATATTAATCACACAATTTCTATTTTATACCATTTATGGGGATTTGGTTGAGGTAATTTAGATCAAAGTGGTAAATTAGTTATAACTTTAGTCACTTAACGTTTCTTTCTTCATATTCATCGAAATTTAAATGAGTCAATTTTATTTACAACTTTTGCTTCGTTGAGTTTCTTCTTTTAAGGTCATAAATCATAATAGACTCGTTTCAAGTCATTCTAACTCAGTGATGAGAGGCACGAAGAAGAAGTGGAAGTGAAGATTAATACAGATTAAGAAGAAGTGGAAGTGAAGATTAATACAGATTAATACTAAAGTTAAAAGATAGTTCCAAATATCTTGGGTCTATAATCTAAGGCAACGGGAAGATTGGCATTGGAGTGGGTGGATGAGATGGAGGCTAGTTTCGCGGGGTTTTATGTGATAAGACTTAAGGGCAAATTCTATAGGATGTTGGTTAGATCGGCTATGCTATATGGAGCTGTGTGTTGTCCCATCAAAAAGTCCCATATCTTGAAGATGAAAGTAGTTGCAATGAGGATGTTGAAATGAACGTGCAGACAAACCAGGAAAGACAAGATGAATAATGAAGTTACTAGGAACGAGATAGGAGTGACATTTGTGGAAAACAAGTTGCGGGAATCGAGGTTGCACTAGTTTGGGCATGTGAAGAGGAGAAACATAGATGCCTTGGCCGGGAGGTGTGAGAGGTTGACCATGGCATGATTGGGGAAGGGTAGGGGTAGACCAAAGAAGTATTGAGTAAAGAGGTGATTAGGCAGTACATGTCATTGCTTCACCTACCCGAGGACATGCTCACGATAAGAAGGTGCGGAGGTCGAGGATTAAGGTGGTGGATTGACAAGTAGTTTTGAGTTTCTCCTAGGTTCACCGGTAGTATTAAGGTGGTAGTACTATTCTTTTAATCTTAGTTCTTTATTACATGTTATATCACACACTTCGATTACCTTATTATATTACCGTTGTTATTGCTTATTGTTTTATTTTTACCGTTACTTAAGTCGAGAGTATATAGGAAACAAATTCTCTAGATCACACTACCCTCCTCAGACCCCACGTAAGAGATTAAGTGTTTTTTTTTTTTGGTAATAAACTCATTTCAAGCTGATCGGATTTTGACACGCCACTCCATAAGTTGAAAGTAACCTTTTCTTTTCAGAAGTACTTTTAAAATTTTGTCAAATCTAATTTGCTTCTCCTAAAAAGTATTTTTTCCAAAGATTCTTGTGACAATTTTTTTTTCTTTCAAAATAACTAAATTTTGAAAGACTGGCATAAACTTCATTCTACTTCATATTGAAGCCTCAATAAATCATCCGGTAGAAGTATGCCTCATCCGGTATAACTTATCTATCTAACTATTCACGAAGTTTAGAATACTAATTTGATTTGTATATTATATAAACAATAGTTGATTTTTTTATAAAAGAAATAGCTAAAATGTTATTTTGGAAACGGAAGTTTTACTTCAAAACTTAAATTATTAGATAGATAATCACACACATATATTCTTAGGCTTAATGATCTAAAAGAATGACATGGTAGATGAAGAGTAATGTATTAAAATGATGGCTATTAAATTTATGTAACACTTGCAAGACAAACAATATTATATGTGAATGCCGAGCTATTAATGTCAATATATTTCCAGAATAAGTATTGCAAAGATACGAATGTTAAGGTGATTGTGCAGCTATACAAGATTAAGCATGATTATACTGATATAATTGTATAGCCCAAAATTTGTATAGGGAAAAAGATGTGATTGAAACGATTAGGAAACAGTGGAAATCGTGGCTGGACAATCAATAATGGTCGAGGTTAAGCTTTAAGGACAAAGCACTAAGACTAGTTTGTGTAATACGATATTAAAGAGAATATTCCATTGAATATTCTTGGCACTTGTACTATTAAGATTGATTCATGTCTCATATAAATAGAAAAAGAGATAAGGGAATAATGTATGTAATATTTATTTGATAAGAACACTTTTTGAGAAGAAGACCCTTTCTCTAGAAAAGATACAAACTCTATCTTTTTACTTAGATCTATCATCCATTATTTCATATTTTTCCATCAGATCCGAGAATTGCTCCAATGTTCTAGGATTCGTGTGTCATTCATCACTATGAGAAAGAACAAATCATCCACCCCATTCAATATTTGGTGAAACATTCTTCTTATTTACATAAATATCATTTATTTCTATTTATTACTTGATGAGAATATTGCTCAAAACATTCAGAATATTAAATACACATTGTTTTCAGTTCCCCACCAGCATTACCTCATGTTATTTAAGCTAACTAATACTAAATCTAGAGATATTATCATTAATTAGGTTTAACCTTTTATTATATAAAATTTAATAGTTTAGCCGAAAGTTTGTACTTTTTGGTCAAATAATTTGGCACCGTCTGTGGGGATTTCCTAGTTAATTTTTAGGTTCTTCTAGATCTATAACTAGCACGGATTGCCAACAAAAACGAGAGAGCAAAACTCACTTTTCCTTGTACACATAGATCTGATATGATAGGTAACAGAAAAGAAAGAAAGAGGGTAGTGACCGACCTCACCACCAATCTCCTAAACACAATCAATGAGATTTCTGAGATAGAAGGCGAGGACATAATGCCTAAAGCCTCTCCCAGGCGAGGCGAGTCGCATCTCCCTCATGGAAGTATCTCAACATCCCGCGGTAAATGAGTCTCTATGTCTATGACAGAAGAGACGCCACTAGCGGTAAAAAAAGCTCATTGACGCTTGGCTAACTGACACACTAACTAGCATCCTCCACAATCCCGCTCATGATACAGTCATAGAAAATGCGAGGACTGGCATCGCACCAACTACAGTGGAGCAGCATGACCCCTGACCCCTACAATAACAGGCATTACTCACACTCTTAATAATATAGGTGATGACATTCTCACAACCATTTTGAAAAAGATGGATGAAATGGAGAATGAGAACAAAGTACTTCGGGACCAAATGAGAGACCGCCAAGAAAGGGTCGAAAAAATGCCGGGTGTCCTAAAACTCTTGTCGAAGAGATATGCCGATCGGTTTGTCGAGAAACCATATAGTGATGAATCCGCCCCACATACCATATCAAAGACCTTCAAAATTTGCTCTATCTGAAAATATATGATAGTACGACCTATCCCGAAGATCATGTAACTCACTATGTCACCGATGTAAAAGGCCGCTAAAATGTAGCTAGTGCATTACACAACCCAAAAGGCATCCTAGAAAAGGAAAAAGTGTCATATGGACAAGTGAATGTGGTCTTCTCCTGATCTTCCAGAGCAATACAGATTTGATTGTATCTAGAATAACCATCCGAGAAATAATAGAAGGCACTCCCAGCAAGTCGGCCTAACATCTGATCAAGAAAAGGCAATGGAAAGTGATCCTTGTCACTTTGATCAACTTGCGATAGTTCATGCATACCCTCCAACCGGTGACTGTTCTAGTAGGAATCAACTCATTTTGTGAATTTGCAACCACGGTCATGCCACCCTTCTTCGGTGCACATTACACCGGTGAAGTCCAAGAACTATCAGAAATAGGGTACACGACCTCAGCATCCAACCACTTGATCACCTCCTTTTTTACAACTTCTTGCATTGCTTCATTCAACCTTCATTGATGTTCCAAAGTGGGATTTGCATCATCTTCCAAAATAATCTTGTGCATGCAGAAGGCATGGCTTTTCCCTCGAATATCAGCTAAGGTCCGTCCAATTTCCTTTTTCCACTTTTGAAGCACCACCAATATGGCATCAACCTGCACGTTAGTAAGACAAGAGGAAAGAATTACTAGAAAAGTAGCACTAGGGCCTAAGAGCTCATACCTAAGATTTGGAGGCAACGGTTTTAACTCCAACACCGAAGGTTCCTCAATTGAAGGTTTCGTTGGTGGAGTCTTTCTATTCTCAAGGTCCAAATATAGTTTCCTAGACTCATAAGAATAAGAGTCCATTCCATGTAAAACATTCACACACTTCACTTGACCCTCATCATCATTAAAATCAAGATTCAACAATAAGACCTCTAGAGGGTCCTCCACATTAATCACTGCACTAATATTATGAACTATCACTAACATGACAATATCCACAAAAGAGAACACCTCAGAACTGTTGGGCTACTTCATTGACTTACACACATGAAATACCACTTTCTCATCACCCACCCAGAGGGTAAGTTCCCCTGCTTCCACATCAACTAAGGCCTTCCTCGTAGGAAGGAAATGTCTTCCCAATATGATCGAAACTTCATAATCTACCTCACAATCCGAGATCACAAAATTAGCTGGCAAGATAAATTTGTCCACCTGGACTAGAACATCATCAATAATGCCCAATGGTCTCTTCATAGTTCTATCCACCATTTGCAATCTCATGGAAGTTGGCCTCGATTACGCAATACCCAAAGTCTTGAAAACTGAGCAGGGCATCAAGTTGATACTTGCCCACGAACCACATAGAGCTTTAGTAAAATTCGCACTCCCAATGGTGCAAGGAATGGTGAAAACACCAGGATCTTCTAGCTTCGGGGCTATTAAGTGAAAATTTGCACTAACTTGGTGGATCATCTTTATAGTTTCACATTCCATGCACTGTTTCTTTGTCACCGAGTTCTTCATGAACTTACCATAGCTCAACATTTGTTGAAGAGCCTCCACCAAAGGCACATTAATGGATAATCTCTTTATCATGTCAATGTACTTTTTAAACTGATTCTCATTTTTCTGCTTCGCGAGCCTTTGAAGATAAGGTGGAGGTGGCCTTGGCAAATGAGCCTTAGCCTTAGGCACAACCGGCTCTGACATGTTTATTACGTGTTTCCTAGACGGGTTCACGTCATTCTGAGTTTCCACCTCGGCATGTTGAATATCAATCTTCATCTCTATATTTTTATTCTTATTAATCACATTTTCAACCACTAAAGGAACTTTATCTTCTTCCACTCAACTTCACCACTCAAAATTTGCTTTTGTTTGGAGGCATTCACATCACCGCCTCGTCCACTCCTTGTAACTACCGCTATAAGATGATTTTCCCACCCTTTGGGTTGACTACTGTATCACTTGGTGGAGCCCCCTTATGGCGAGTATTTAGGGATTGTAAGATTTGGCCTAATTGAACCTCCAAATTTCTAACTGAAGTATTATGGGAAGACAACTGAGCATCGAAATCCGCAGTCTTTTTTGTCATAAATTCAAACTTTATTTCAATTCTCCCCATGTCATTGTTGGGAAAACTAGGCCATTGTGATGGAAATGAGGGTGAATTGTTTGGTTGTTGGTACATTGGGGGACCTTGAAAGCCTTATCCCCCAGTTTCCTTGATTTCTATTGTTACAACCTTCTTTATTATTGTTACCACCCCAGCTGTGTTGTTTCCATTTAATTACTCTGATTGTTTTGATTATCATTCTGACTGCCCCAATTGTAATTTTAGTTCTTATTTCCCCAATTACCATTGCCTTGTTGTTGTTGATTGCCCCGATTTCCTTGGGATCTCCATTGTTGTTGGTTGGAAGAATTGTCCCTTTAGCCTTGATAATTATTCATGTATTGAACCTCTACATTCTGCTCATCATTACCATCATCTTGGAATCCACCAAAATTATTGTCAAATTGGTCTGAACTCCCTTAGTTCTGTTGACATCTTTGTCTTCTTTTGTTTACTAGCATGTTGACACCCTCCATAGCATTCACTTGGCAAGGATTTTGAACTTGTTGCAACTGTGCCTTTGCTAGTTGGTTCATTATAGTTGTGAGCACGTGATTTTTGCCTCACACGAATTGCTCCTAAAAGATTCAAAATAAAAGAGTTTTGCGTTGTTTGCAATATTTGTGATTTCGTGTTATTATTTTCTTATTATTCGTATCTGTGTGTGCATGCATATTTGATAAAATTAACGAAAAAATATAAAAAAAAAATATTATATATATATATATAATAGTGTTTGGAACTTATTTTTAATTTTGAGTTAACTACAACAACAACAACAACAACAACCCAGTATAATCCCACTTAGTGGGGTCTGGGGAGGGTAGTGTGTACGCAGACCTTACCCCTACCTTGAGGTAGAGAGGCTGTTTCCAAATAGACCCCCAGCATCCTTCCCTCCAAGAACTACCCACGTCGTTTCTGTTTTTAATGAAGAGATCCAAGCCGTCGATCAGCCTTGATCGGACGGATCACATTTAATTGCCCCATTCTGTTGATCCCGGCCGTTGGATTCTCATCATCCAACGGCCAAGATTAAAACATTAATTCTAATTACCCAGAAAACCCCCCAAACCCCTTAACCCGTTCATTCCTCAGACCCCCCCCCCATCCCCCTTCGTCTCTCTCTCTCTCAACCTTCACAACAACAAACCCTAGCGCCGCCTCCTCTCCCTTCGCCTGAAAACCCGGCGGCAACAACGCCGCCGGCCACCAACTTTACACCACATACTCGCCTCAACCTCCTCTATCCAACCCCGTGCATGGTTTGTCTCGAATCAACCTGGATATTCTCGAATCTTCATTTGAAGATTCGAGTCAAACTCGAACCAGCTCCGCCCGACCCCAAATCAACACCACACCACCCCTAGACCTCCCTCACACACCTACCGCCCTTAGTTTCACTCGAATCTGACCGAAAATACTCGAACCCCAAATAGAGCTTTCAAGAACCCTAGAACTCGAAACTAGGGATTTTTGTCCGAATTAAAAGAGGTTGGAGTTAACAGACCTTAATTGGAATGTTTTCGTCTGAAAACATTTCAATTAAAATCTGTTCAACTTCAAGAAGGGCAATTTCAAGTCTCATCCAGCCCAAGTTCGTTCGATTTCCGATTTTCCTCACTGTTTAAGGTATTTTCATTTCTTTCTTTCTGACTTTTATTTATTGTTTAGTATAAGTGTTTATTGATTCTATTTTTTTAGTTAGTTGTTTTATCTGTTCTCCTCCTTTAAGGCCTTTTATTTGGTCGATTCCTTCTGTTTTCGTTAGTTAAAATGAATCGTATGTTCAGTTCGACTAAGGTCGTCAAGCAATTAGTTCATATTATTGATCCCCTGAATCTGCCCGTATGCAATTCGTAAGGCTGGGATTTGTTGTTTGTTTGATTCCAGATTAGGGGGTTAATTGGATATAGTTGATAGGTTAATTAGTATTAGTTTTTAAACACCCTGCCCATAAGAGAGGCTAGTGGAACCTGCCGTACAGCAGGGTATCCCACTAGCCTCATGCGATCAATATTTTAATGTTGTAGTCCATACATGGACACTG
>JASVEL010008778.1:0-168240 GCA_032618575.1 Nicotiana noctiflora | reverse complement strand
CAAACATGGAAATTAGTTTGTTTGACCACCCGAATCCATCCCGAGGCCCCCGGGACCTCAACCAAAAATACCAAACTACTTTAAAATCTCATACGAACTTGTTCCAATCTCAAAAAAATACACACAACAACACAAAAATCATCAAATTACCACGGATTCAAGCCTAAATTTTCTTATACCTTCCGAAACTCATATTCGATCAAAACCTCAACCAATTACGTCTGAATGACCTGAAAATTTGCAAACATATCCATAATTGCCTAACAAAGCTACTGTAACTCTCGGAATTTCATTCCGACCCTCGGATCAAAATCTCACCTATCAACCGAAATTCGCCAAAATTCCAACTTTGCCAATTTAAGCCTATTTCTACACCGGACCTCCAAATTCGATTTCAATCGCCCTTCTAAGTCACAAATCATCCCCCGTAGCTAACCGAACCACCAGAATTCACATCCGATCCCTCTAACCACAAAATCAACTTCTCGTTGACTTTTCTAAAACATGCTTCCTTCTAAGAGGCTATGTACCTTATTTTCAACCAAAACCAATTCAATTACACCCGATCAACTCTAATACTGATATAAAAATATGAAGCAACACAATAAGGGGAAAATGGAGCGGAGAATCACGTGACGACGGGTCGGGTCGTCACAATGTGAATGTATTATTAGGAAATTTTCTTTTGCTCTAGGTAATGTTGCAGTTGATAATTCGATTTCTTATATATTTGTTGTGTTGTTACTCTATTCCAAATTTTTAGTATTAGTTTTCATCTACCTTTGTTTTTCTTGATATTTCAATATGTGCGCATATATTATCCTTTTAGTAATTATTAAAATTAAAATATGTCAAATATAAAGTATGAATTTGATTATTCAAAAACTTAAGAAAAAAATGTTGAGTCTTTGATACAATCTCCTAAATGATAATACTCTAATTGATATACTCTATCTAATAAAAAGGCTTGATTCTTTTTCAAATGCTTATATTGCATATGGAATAATAGTAGTAACAGTTCCTATAACAATTGTCTCGGGTCGCCCTCGATCACAAACTAAAAATTTAAAACAAGTTTTTAAATTAAAATTGATAAAATCTTACTTAAGATCAACCATGGTGCAAGAGATTAAATGGATTAACTATATTATCGATTGAAAAATAACTATTAGAAGAAATTGATTATAAAATAAATATTCATACTACTTTTGCGTATATATGAAAAAACTATATATATATATATATTTTTTTTTTTTTTTTACTGGGCTTCAATTGGTGGCCCAACTCCTCCGAAAAATAAAGCAAAAAATGACACCTCATGACAACTACATAAGGGGAATCGACAAATTTTTAGCCTTATATTATATTTCGGAAAAGGTAGCCCCAAATAGTTGGCATTATATAGTCAAATTCTAAATTATGTGTTTTCAATAAATTCGATATCAGGGATAATCTCAGTGCTATCAATTGTGGACATAGCTATACAATTAGAACTTGAAGCAACCAAAAAACTGGAACTTGTACCAACCAAACAAATGGAACTTGTACCAATCAGACGATTATCATAAATCTCTTTCACCGTCACATACAATGGGTATTAAGTGAAATTCAAGTTTTTCTTCTTAATTCCACATACACCTTCACACATGTATCGTTATAAGTTAGGATCGGTTGCAAACCATCTTTTGGGACAAAGTTAATCTCAAATGTGTTTAAATCACAATCGATTTTAATCTGTTCCGAAATAGCTGTAACTAAATTGATGTAGCTGAATGTCGGCTCGAGTATTGCACAATCGCTGATGAAATTGATAAACTTTTTTTCTTCCCGTTCACCACTATGAAGAACGTAAACTGGAAAAAGCTCCATCGGACAAATATTTGAACTCAAAACTGCAGCAAAAATGAAAATTACGCTGATTGCAGCAAAAAAAAATTCACTTTTCGTGTTTGATTTGTTGTTAATCCGAGATGAAGAAGAATTTCTAGGGTTTTTGGAGTTGCATTGACTGCAAGATCACGTTTTTGTAGATTTGGGGAAGAAGAATGGAAAGAATGAGAGAAAATTCCGCTGAGAATACAAAATTTCGCTTCTGTGTTCCAAAAAACGAAACTAATGCCCTTTTTTGAATTGGGCATGTTATTTTTGGGTTACTCAATTATAAATTGAAAAATTAGCTATAGAGTTGAAAAGGAGGCAGTCTAGTTGCTTTAATATAAAAATTTTCCTTTGATTAATGAATTTAAGGAAGTGATACTCCTCCAAAAGGAATCAAGCAAAGATATATAACCTAACTCAACTCCAAAACTATTTGATCAAGAGGTGAGAATTTCCCAATTCGGAGCGGAACTCTATAAATTAGAGATGGTTGCTTTATTTTATTTTTATGTAAAGGATGTGGCAGGTACACATATGATTTCAACGAACTGGGGCAACATGACCTGATCAGTACATATATATGGATGAGCAATAGGGAAGAAATCATACATAATAACTCAGAGATGTAATGCATTCGTGGAACTTATAGCACTATTCTTATGGATATCCCTGTTGAAGTGAGTGAGTGTGTGTGTGTGTGTTAGAGGTGTAAAGTAGATTGTAATTTGTAATGTTGCATTTCAATGTACTTTAGGTTATAAGACAAATGATTGAGTCAACACTGAACGTATTTTATAAATTATTTTTTTCTTTTAAATTGAGTCAGTACCGAATTAACAACTCAAGGAGTCGAAAATCTTTAGATTTACGTGATGAACTCTTAAGTTATCCAAAGATGAAATTGATGTTAATTATTTAATTTTGACTTGGGGTGCCAATCATTCTATTCTGCTAGTTATTTTATGAAATTTATACTAAACTAAGTTTTTGATTATTTTATTTTATATAACTAACATTAGACTTTTAAAACTATCTCAATCATCTCGGTGATCTTTATAGTTTTGGTATCAATCGATTAACTTTTTGGTATATTTTTAAAAATTATTACGCAAGAATCGCTAGTCGAAGTTAGAATGCGGTAAATGCATATGTGCATAGGGCTTTAGATATTTCTATTCTTTTGAAAGTGATGAATCAAAGGAACATGAAAGATGTCCAAAATAGATATGGGTCCTACTATTCTATAGTAACATAAAATAAATTAAGCAAAGATTAGAGAAATATCAATACGAGTAGAGTAGAAAGATACTCAAGTTAAGACTCAAGAATAGAGGAAGATTAATATCAAACAAGACAAATTTAAATCAAACGAGAAGAAAGATATACAATATCTTGTGGTTTGCTACTGAAGGTCGTTGTAATACCTAGTGACTTGCTACTTGAGATGCTGAAACTAATTTATAGCTTGTTTGGCTAATCTGAAAAAATCACGTTATTTTGAGAAATAATTTGTGTTTGACTAATTAATTTGAAAAGCACTTCTAAACAGCAATTAGTGTTTGACCAAGCTTTAAAAAGTGCTAAGTATATTTTTTTCAGAAGCGCTTCTTAAAAAACTGATTCGGAAAACCTACTTTTTTTGTTTCTCTAAAACTGCTTCTGCTTCTACTCAAAAATACTTTTTTGTTCTAAAAGCATGGTCAAACTTTTTGACTTTGAAAAAGAAAATTGAAAAAAAGATTTTTTACTTGGAGAAGCTTGGTCAAACATTTAATTCAAACATAAGTAAAATAGAGAGTTAATACCCTCAAAGCCACCTAAACTATACTATTTTTGTCAGTTTACTACCTAAACTATCGAGTGTCCCTAAAAACCCCCTGAACTATATCACCATTCATATAGAAAAAATCTCGTCGCTTATATGAAAATTTGTTTTCAATCACTTCCTCAAAAGCGCGTGAAGCTTAAAAGTTAGCAGATTTAGGGCCCATCTGATAGCATGAATAACGGCTATTTAGCCCTTTTTTAAAAATAAACTTATATTTTATCCCTTTTTCTTTAAATTACACCATCTTCTCTATTATTTCACATTTCTTCTCCTTTTTTTACATTACTTCTCCATTTTTCACCCTTTTGATCTCTTTTAATCTTAATCCATTTGGAATTCTCTCTCTGTTTATTGAGTTAATGTTTTATCTTACGCATTTTATCCATCCTTCATTGTTAACTTAATTAATTTGAAAGAAGAAAAACCATTGCAGAAGAGTCATGAAGTTTAACGTGTTTGTGGTTGTGGCCATCCTGCTTCTTTCAAATCATTAACGGCAAATGCTAACCCAGAAAGATATTTTTTTGAATGCAAGTACTATAGGTAATCATCTTTCAAAAATCATCATATTTTATGTGATATAATATGGCTAAATTTTAATTTTATTTATAATGGTTTGGTTAAACTTTCCGGGCTAAGGATAGTGTAGCTTGTGGATTTTTTCAGTAGTGTGATTCGAAATTTCCTAGCCAATGTAAGATGATAATTCTTGGGTTACAGAAGGATAAAATAGAACTCGAGGCCAAATTGAAGAAGAAGAAGAAGAAGAAAATACTGAAGAAGAAGAAGAAGAAGAAGAAGAAGAAGAAGAAGAAGAAGAAAATATTTAAGATGCTTCTTATTATTAGTATATGTTTCAATGTGTTGTTTTTGATCAAATGTTAGGGTAAATGACTTCTTGCTGAGTTTAGGATGTAAAAAATAAATCTGTCTTATTTTTTTAGAGTTATACCCTCAAACTCACCTAAACTATACCATTTTTGTTAGTTTCCTACCTAAACTATCAAGTGTCCCCGAAAACCTCCTGAACAATATCCTCATTCGTATAAAAACTCCACTGTCGCTTATGTGAATTTTAGTATTAATTAAATTAGTTACCCATGTAGCATGCCACATGACATATTTTATAATTTAATTAGGACGTGTTTCATACGCACTACAACTAATATGATGAGATTTATTTTATACGAAGGGTGATACAGTTCGAATGATTTCTAGTGATACTCAATAATTTAGATACTAAGCTAACAAAAATTATATAATTTAGGCAAGTTTAAGTGTATTAACTCTGAAAGAATTTTGAAAGTTGGAGTTTTGGGTATGAATTACTTGGTCACATATATCCATTTCAATATGTGTGTGTGTGTCAGAGGTGTAAAGACAAATGTAGATTGCCATGTTGCGTTTCAATGTATTTTTGGTTAAAAGACAAATGATTGAGTCAACACCGAACGTATTTTAACAATAATTTTTTTTTTTTGAAAGATTGAGTCATCTTGAACGAAGAATTCAGGAGCCGTAAGTCTTTAGACTCAAAAGATGCTCACTAAAGTTATCCAAAGATGATTTTAGTATTAATTACTCCCTCCTTTTCTTATTAAATAAGGTATTTTTATTTTTATCTATTCCAAAGCAAATAATACATTAAAAATTTTATAAATATTTCAACTTTAAACTCTTTATTTTTCTCATTTACTCTTAATAAGAAGCTTTTATAGTCACACAAATAATATGACATCACCAACATTTTACAGTCTTACAGTCTATCAAAGGCTACAGTCTAGTGATATCAAAGGCCAAATCTTAGAGTCTAGTAATTGGCCAAAAATATTTACGGTCTCTATCTAAATATATGAAAAATATATATTGATATATTTATTACTTCATCTGTTTCAGTTTATGTGAACATATTTTCGTTTTGGTATGTTCAAAAAGAATGAAACTTTTTAAATTTAGTAACAATTTTGCTTAAACTTACAATTTTACTCTTAACGAGAAGTTTTTATAACCACACAAATACTTTGGTCACCATTTGGGCTTGTTTAGGACCACAAAATTCTAAAAGTCTTTATTTTTTTTAAACTCCGTGTTCAGTCAAAAAGTTCACATAAATTGAAACGGAAAGAGTACGTGGTATAATATTAATATACGAAAAGATATATTTATTAGTATTTTGAGGTACAGCTATACTGTGTGAATAAAAGTTCACTTTTTATTCATAGTTCGATTTCTGTCACCGTGAAAAGACAAAAAAGGAAAACCAAACCCACTGCAGCTGTTTTTTCATTTCGATTTTGTTATTTTCCGTTTTTTTAACGTAAATACGGACGCGACATTCAATCTATTAGAATTATGGATAAACAATTCAGTCAATATATTCTTAGCAAGAATTAAACCAATGAACAAACTTATTATCTATTAAATTATTATTATGTGTAAAATCTTTCTCTGCAATACCTGCTAATGACGCCTAAAAATTCTCAATATTGGAGACATAAAACTCAATATGAAACCTAAACAATATTATGCTATGTTTAATTTTAAGAACCATCAACATACAATATATCAAAGTCAAAAATATATATGAACTTATAAATGTTGATGAATCGTGAAAATGAAAGAACAAGTAGATTGAAGTATTAAATAACTTTTAAAAAAAGTGTCATTCATTTAAGAGATTTTTTCATTCCTATTCACCGTTTGACACTTTATTATCGTTGATGTCCATGTTTAGCTAATTACCTGGCATAAAACAAAATATATACAATCCACCTCAAAAGGCTCCCAAATCCATTATTTGTGCATTCAATCAAAGAATTTAGTTAAATCTCAAATCCATTATTTTAAACTATTTCACAAATAAAATACTCACATTATTTTTGACGATGATGTGAATTTCTTAAGTGCAGCTAGGGGTAGGCGTTCGACAGTTCAGATTACATATGAAATTTTAGATTGAATTTTAATTTTGCGGATTGACGAAATGGCAATCCAAATCCAATCCAAATAAGTTTGGAATGGGTCAAACTTTTTAAGTTCGGTTTCGGATTAATCAGTTGTTCATTTGGATTTTCGGTTTTGAGTATATAACTTGAGATGTTTCTTCTTTTTACAAAAATGAATATCCAAATGAAGTACTTATGTTAAATTGCCCGAAAAGTTCTTCATTCTCACTGCAATCATCCAAATGAAATATTAACAACAACAACAACAACCCGGTAAAATCTTACAAGTGGGGTGGGGAGGGTAGTGTGTACGTAGACATTACCCCTACTCCGAAGGAATAGAGAGGTTGTTTTCGAAAAATCATCGGTTCAAGATAATAAAAAGACAAAAGGAGAGAATATTAGATTCACCATGGAGATCATAAGAAAAATAGGAACATAAAATGCAGGAAAAAAATGCAAAGCAAAAATAATGGCTAGTAAATGGATCCTACGTCAAAAATAGAAAATACTAAGACACGACATTGCCCCTAGCTATCTTAGACAAAATCCTACCAACTTAGGCTCACATAGATACAAAGTAACACAAGACTCAACTACCTCCTAGCCAACAATCGTAATATTGGACCTCCACAACTTCCTATCAAGTGTCATATCCTCAGAAATCTGAAGCATCGCCATATCTTGCCTGATCACCTCTCAGGAATACTTCTTAGGTCGCCCTCTACTTTTTCTTTTGCCTTCCACAACCAACCGTTCACGTCTCCTTACTGGAGCATCTGGGCTTCTCCTTTGTACATGCCCGAACCATCTAACCCTTGCTTCTCGCATCTTGTCATCAATGGGAGCCACGTACACCTTCCCTCGAATATCATCATTCCTAATCTTATCCATCCTAGTGTACCAGCACATCCACCTCACATCCTCATTTATGCTACTTTCATGTTTTGGATATGTGAGTTCTTAAAAGGCCAACACTCATCCTCATACATCATGGCCAGTCTAACCACCGTTTTAGAGAATTTACTAAGTATCGTTGGTATTTTTTTGTCACACAAGACTCCAGATGCTAACCTCTACTTCATCCATCCTACCTCACTACGGTATGTGACATCCTCGTCGAACTCCCCTCCCTCGTGGATAACCGAACCAAGGTACTTGAAGGCGCCTCTACTTGGTATCACCTATGATTCAAGCCTCACATCCACGTCTGCTTCCCCCGGCTCAGCGCTGAACTTACACTCGAGGTATTCTGTCTTTGTTCTGCTTAACTTGAAACCCTTAGACTCAAGAGTCTGTCTCCAAACTTTCAATCTCTCGTTCATTGGCTCGTGACTCATCAGTCAGAACTATGTCATCGACGAATAGCATGTACCATAGCACCTCCCCGTGAATATGGTTTGTTATCGTATCCATCACAAGGCGAATAAGAACGGACTGAGTGTAGAGCCTTGATGTAAACCCATTTCAACCGAAAAATGCTCAGAGTCGCCTCCTACTGTCCTAACCCGGGTTTTAGCCCCACCATACATGTCCTTAATTGCCATAATATAAGGAATCAACACACCTTTTGCCTCCAAGCATCTCGAGAGAACTTCTCTAAGAACATTTTCGTATGCTTTCTCTAGGTCAATACCAAATGAAATATTAAAATAATAAAATTATTATATAAAAAATAAAAAAAATACAATAGAGACATTAATATGACAAATAATAAGTAGAAATAGTAAAACCAAGTCCAAATAGAAAGTATTCTCATAATAACTTAGTAATTAATATTGAATAATATGATAATACCTAATGGGTAGCGCATTGAATTTATTACTATTGACATATGGATAATAGATCAAATATAAAGTATAAGAATTTCATATTTTCGGATATCCAAAAATTCGAATTACCAAACCATTATCCAATTCGAAATCCAACAATTTTAAAAATTAAATTCAAAATTCAATCCGTAATTCAAAAATCCAAATCAAAAATTCAAAAAAACTCGAATTTCAGGTTTGCACAAACTATGCCCACCCCTAAGCGCAACTTGAATAACGAAAGTGAAAAAATTTCATTCCCTAGGCGCAACTTCCTAGATTATCACAATATGAGATTTTTTTCACAATAAGTGTTCTCAGTAATGCTATATCTCGCATGATTTGCTGCTTCCGTTTATCACAAATTCCATTCATTTGACTTTTTCTTTTCTTTTTCTTTCACTGTGATGAATTGATTGAATATGACTGGGCTTTCTCTTCATTACACGCCATGGCTGGTTCTATGAATCGCTAAGAACTGAAATCCTATAGATTTTACAATTGGGGATTTGGGGGAAATCTTAAGTAAATTGAGATGCTAACTCCAATGTTTAACTCTGGAGCAGGGAGCTCCATCGACGAAACAGAAAATTCATATTACTTTCATACATTACTTCTGCGCCGTAAAATACAACTAAAATATCATACAACTTAAATATAAATTTAATATAAATTTTATACGATAAGTCTTTTATATATTTTGTATCTGATTTACACATAGTAAAAATAAATTTCTTACAACTAACTATATATCATACAACTTATCTACAATTTTCATACATTATTTCTACTTAGTTATATACAACTACAATATCACACAACTTAATATAATTTCTACCCGAAAGGGTAGAGAGGCTGTTTCCGGCATAATTTTACTACTACAATTTCGTAAATATAATGTGTCAGCAAAAAAACAAGCATATTTTTTACCAAAACACCCTCAAAATTGAGATATACACTCCAAATCATATTCCCAATTGTTTGGAACATCATCCAATCCAAACAAATAATAATTTTTGAAAATCCAAATTTAAATTCAAAAGCTTCAAAGCTTTTTAATACCTATCAATGGTGAAATTGTTGCTCTATTTTCCTTTGCTTTACATTAGAAATTAGGGATTGAGAGATAGAGAGAGACGTAGAGAAAATTTTAATTCTTTGCAACAAAACCCAATTCAAATAAATAATGCTTTTTGAAAACTCAAATTCGAATTCAAAGTTTCAAACCTTTTTAATGGTTGTTAATGGTGAAACTGCTATTCTCTTTCTTTTGCTCTACTTTATTGGACGCAATTGAGAGATAGAGAGACATAAAGGAGAGAGAGAGCACATGAGAGAGAGAATAAGAATGAGAAATGATTGATTCCTAATATAAAGGGATACTCATTTAATTCCTAAAGTATATATAATTAGTAAATTTGTATATATGATGTAATTAAATTGAAACTTGAGTAGGGAGAGTAATATAGTTTCCAATAGTATATACATATGTAAAAATCCCTTCATTTAGGCTAATGTATTTAAATAAGCAAAATGGGAATAATCATATCAAAGATTACATTCCAAGTAAGGATCATGAATATATACGGAGTAATTTATAACGAAAAAATCACAAAAGTTTTGTGGATTGTCCATGAGAAAAGATAAATTTAAAATCCAGCTCACTGAAACTTTTCTTATTCAAACTAAAATCAAGTCCAAAAACAATAATCAAACCAAACCAATCCAGACACATCAATTTTTATTTCATTTGATTTTACGATTCAGTAAAAAAAAAAAAAGAAATATGAGGATTGCCGCTTCAGTAAATTATTCTGTTCTCGTCACCACCACGAGTAGGAAAAATGCACCTGATAGGAAATTAAGAGGAAAACAGGAAATATAATGTTCTAAAATCAGAGAGTGCCTACGTATTGCATGTGTAAAATTAGCTAACCATTCTACCTCATGGCGCGTGCGCTCACTCCCACTTGAATCTGAACACTGTTACTCTATCGGATTCAACTATTGGGACCGACAATTACCTTTACACGAGAGTTACAAACCTGTATGTTCATTTTGTGGCTTTTCATGTATGAGTTTTCTCCATTGGTTATAGTCGTAGTATCATCGACGTATATCATTACATATATAAAAAAGGGCCGACCCAGTTCAATACCCACTTCGTGGGTGTCTGGGGAAGGGAATACTCTAGGCAGCCTTCCCCTGCTTTGCAGAGAGACTGATTCGAACCCGCGACCTGACACTCCACGGCAAGCAAGCTTACCGCTGAGCCAAGCCGGCCCTTCATTACATATATAACTGGATAAATAATCAAAAACTACAACCTTATCTTCACATTTGTTGCTTATAAATAGGGAGATAAGCCATAGACATAAAGGAAAGAAGAGCAAAATATGGTTGGAAAAATGAGAGATAGCTCAGCTTCACCAAATGGTTCATTTACTAGTGCCATGAAACTAAATGAAGAGGGGCTAACCTATGTTCCCAAACGTTACATTCTTCCCCCATCCTTACGCCCCGAGCGAACCCTGTGTGACACATGCTTGCCCGTTGTGGATCTATCCTTTCTGCAACACCCTCTTCTTCGGCCCCAGATAATCGAGGAAGTACACTTGGCATGCAAGGAACTAGGCTTCTTCCAGGTACCCTACTTGTCGTGTTACGTCCATGTCACCTGCAATCACGCTCTAGAATAAGATTGTCTTGCCCTATTTATTTATTTCAGTATACATAAAGTTCATCAAGATAGGATCCAGTGAATAATATGCACACACCAAGTAAAAAGTTGTCAAGTCATCCGCATATAGAAAAGAATTCGGAAATCAAGAAGAAGAAAGAACTTCATGCACACACATGGTAGGGTTCTAGGCTGCATCTCCTCTGTCTTCTCTTTATTTTCAAATTTGTTAAAACAAATGTCAAAGAATTCAGCTACTTAGGTTGCCCAACAGGAAGTAAATACTTTCAACCTGAACGTAAAATAACAACATGCATGTGATTAATGACTTTGCAGGTAGTTAACCATGGAATCCCACCGTCAGTCATGAAAGATGCCATAGATGCTGCGAGCGAATTCTTCGATTTACCAACTGAAGAGAAAAAGCATCTCTTGTCTTCAAATGTTCATGAACCCATAAGATATGGTACTAGTCTAAATCATGTCAAAGACAAAGTACACTTTTGGAGAGACTTCCTCAAGCACTACGCTAATCCAATCTCAACTTGGATCGACTTGTGGCCATCAAACCCCACATGTTACAAGTAAGTCTCTCATTTTCCTTTCAATATGCTTTTGCTATCTTATAGATGCATATTCTTACTGTTCAAGAACGAAATAATTTTTTCAAGTGCCTAAAGCAGTTTATCATGCAGGGAGAAAATGGGAAATTACACGAAGGCAGCACAGAAGTTGCAAGAAGAACTCATGGAAGTGATATTTGAGAGCTTAGGACTAAACCCTAGTTACTTGCATGAAGACATTGCAGAAGGCTCTCAGGTCATGGCCGTTAATTGCTATCCAGCATGTCCCGAGCCAGAACTTACACTAGGTTTGCCGCCACACACAGATTATGGTATGCTATCCATCATTCTTCAAAATTATCAGGGCTTGCAAATCATGGACCGAGATGAAAAGTGGCATGCAGTTCCAGTCATTGAAGGAGCTCTCGTTGTTCAGCTGGGAGATCACATGGAAGTATTGAGCAACGGCAGATACAAAAGTGTTCTCCACCGAGCAGCAGTTAACTCAGAAAAAAAGCGCATTTCAATTGCCAGCCTTCATAGTCTAGCTTTAGGTAAAACAGTTAGACCTGCACCAGCACTTGTCGATGAACAACATATTTTGTCCTACAAAGAAGGAGGCTTCAGTGATTTCCTTGACTTCATTTCTGGAGAAGATATTGTGGAAGCTAAGTACATAGACAAACTAAAAATAAATCCATGACAATAATAGTCCATGGACAGCAGAGCAGGGCATAGACGATTCTCACTTTTACACTCTTCACACTCCATGTCATACAATCTGTTTGCACTTGTTAAAATGCAAAGGTTATAATCAGTAGCCATCTTTCCTATGTACTTTGTTCTAACATCGCTGGTGAGAGGCTCATCATTCCTCAATTTTTTTTTTCTTTTTTTTTCGAAAACAAAAATAAGGGCTCTTACTTCTTCATGCTAAGAGGCTGTCACTGAAAAAACAAATTTGGAACAGACTTAACCAGTCATTTCATCTTAATTAGGGTTCCCTCAAGGCCACATATGATTTAAGGATCCATAATGTTTGCACCACCAAAAAAAATTAAGATGCATGATCAGGATCTTCACTAAACCAATGATATACCTTGGTTAGAAGCCAGCAACTGGAAAATTCAAATAATTTCCAAATTGGAAAAGAGTTCTAATACTCACATCTAATCCAGTTTAAGCCAAATGTAGGTCATACCACAAGTTCAGAACTCAAGCCACATTCATCACTGGTAGACAGCTAGACGCGCTTATAGGAGCATGTGCCCTCACAGAAGGTAACATTTTGATGATAAATTGACACAGAATGTTTAGTTAAGACCTTAAACTAATTAGACGTGCAAAGAACATTATATTGATTTACAACCACAACCATACACGGCCAAATTGACCTTCCAACAATACTATCAGTAAACACAGCGCAGAAATAGTCAGCACAACACCTGCTCTCATATTAATATTATCATTTCTTTAATTCTTTCTGGTTTTAGGTTGAGAAGTTACCATTGTAAACTAACTGGGACACATGGCTTCAAACTCAAGTTCCATGACTCAGGTAATGCTCATATATGATACCTAACGCTAACTACCGTATAATATTGTTTATCAGGGTAGTCCTTGCTAATGTTCAGACATCCAAGCTGTTTTTTCTCCAACATTATCCACTCGTTTCAAACCTCCTTTAGACTAACTTGAAATTACTGCAAACCAAAGGAATAAATTTTCAGGTGAATGCATCTGACTTTGTTTACCTAAATTGGTTATTACACGTAAATTTGATGTCCTATTGCACTGAATAGCTGCAATCATCACCTTTGTTAATCAGATAACATGGCAAACTTGCGATGCTTTCCACCTCCTAAAAGGTTATCCCTATGCATCATCAGAATAGGTTGTTAATGTTTCTCTAATGAACATCTAGAGTTTGTTTATCTTAATTGTTTCTATTAACCTCCAATTAATTCATTATATCACCACATGACATATAGGATTCAATATCGTTAGTCCATAATTCAAGCTGATAACTTATCATTTCCTCCATAGAGTGCAAGCTTATCTCTTTAGAAATAAGCATGAAATATCCTCGGATCTTGTAACATAACCGTCATCTTTCCCCTATGTTTCTCAAGAGAAATTTTTACCTTGACAATTCGCAGAGAGGTGAGAGGCTCATCTTTCTTCAATAATAAGGCTCTTATTTCTTCATGCGAGGCATCACTGTGAAAAATAAATTTGGAACAGACTTTACAAGTCATTTCACCTTAATTAGGGTTCCCTCAAGGCCACTTATGATTTAAGGGTCCATAATGTTTGCACCACCAGCAAAATTAAGATGCATCATCAAGATCTTCACTAAACACCAATGATATACCTCGGTTAGAAGCCAGCAACTAGAAAATTCAAATAATTTCCAAATTGGGAAAGAGTTTTATTATTCACATCTACTCTAGTTTAGGCCAAATGTAGGTCATACCACAAGTTCAGAACTCAAGCCACATTCATCACTAGGTAAACGGCTAGACGCGCTTATAGGAGCATGTGCTCTCATAGAAGGTAACATTTTGATGGTAAATTGACTTAGAATGTTTAGTTAAGACCATTAGACGTGCAAAGAACATTAATGCTCAGATGTGATACCCAACCATTTTTACAATCATATTAATAATCAGATTTATCAGTGTAGACCTCGCTAATGTTCAGGCATCCAAGCTGTTTTTTCTCCAAGATTATCCACTCGTTTCAAACCTCCTTCAAACTAACTTGAAATTATTTCAAACCGAGGAATAAATTTTCAGGCAAATACATCTGAATTTATTTAAATACATTGGTTACTGTATGTAGATTTGACTTCCTATTGCACTAAATTGCTGCAATCATCACCTTTTGTTAGTCAGATAACATGGCAAACTTGCGATGCTATCCACCTCCTAAAAGGTTATATCCATGCATATCATCAGAATCGGTTGTTAATGTTTCTATCAATGAACATCTGCAGTTTGTTTATCGTAATTGTTTCTATTTACTTCCAGTTAATTCATTATATCACCACATAGGATTCAGACATCGTTAGTCCATAATTCATGCTGATAACATTTCTGTATGGGGTCAAATTTGACCCTCAACGTCTCTACGCCGATGGGTACGCCCATTGAGTATACGCCAACTAAAGCAAGGGTACGCCCATTGAGTATACGCTAACTAAAGCAAGGGTACGACTTGGGCGTGAGGACAAAGGCGACGTCGTTCAAAACTCAGTATCTTCATTAGGAGGACGTTACCTATTTTTGTACCTTTATGATTATTTCGAGGAACATCTCCTACTATATAAAGGAGACCTTCACATTGTAAAAGGGGCATCATTATTATTCTCGAATAATACAACTCTCTAATTCTCCCCTACTCTCTCTCTATCTCTATCTCTAACGAATACTTGTTCTCGAGTTCATATCATCGTTTTATACTATCAGATCTACAATAACAGCTTCATTTTTCATCTCTAGGTCTTATTATATTTGATTACGATTTACCCTCATTTACTTTTTGAAGTTTTGGGCTCGACAACCCCGAGGGAATTAGAACTCACTAGCTCATCTTCAGGGAGTTCTAACGTTCTTCTTCTTCTTCTCTAACGTTCACTGCTAACCCCCCCCCCCTATCTCCCCCCGCCACCCTCCCCTCCCTCCTCCCCCTCCTCCCTCCCCCCACCACTCAGCCCCTAACTCCCCCATACGTTAACCACCGGTAGCACCAATGCCGACACCCACCCACACCGGCGCCGACGCAAGTGCTGCTCCAGCGGTGTTAATCTCGGTGCTCTTAAATAATAATCCACAGGGTTCCTTGGAGTTGCAGGTAGTTTTCATTTTTTCTTGAATGTATAGTTTATACATTTTTTATTTATCCTTTTGATCTGTTCAAATCAGTAAGTTTATTGTACTGATTTGTTTTCTGTTAGTTTTCTTTTTTCGCGGTGACTTTATCAAAATTTTCTTTCCGAATTATCACTTGCGGCTATCTTTTTCTACTCTATAGTGAAATAATCAGCACTTGCGCTGTCGTTTTAATCTCATTGTATATCTGGATTTTAATGAACTAATCAATAAAGCAGTAAACCATTGAAAACTAGATTGTTCAGGTGATTGGAAAAGCAGATTAGTAATAGCTTATTTCTATAAGGAAAGCTTTTACTTTTAACTTTTTTTACGTTTTTGGTTTATTTTGAAGATGCATACAGAATCGGGCCTGCATATTCCTTGAATTTTGTTATATTCATCTACATATTTCTCTTTTTTGCATAAAGTTATTTTCTACATTCTGTTTTCTTAGTTTTGTGCAGTATAAGCTGTAGATCGAATTTGGTTCTTGGTAATTTGTTTATTTTGCTTCTCTAAAAGTTTGCGTACTCTAACTTTGCCTTCATTTTACTTGGTCAATTTTGTGTAGTCCTTTGCATTTTCCCTACATTTCCACTACTATTGCCAGGGCTTCACCAGTGGTAGTGGGGATAGCCCTTTTGGTTTTTTTTAGGTCGTGGTATTTTATGTGTTTTCAGGGAATTTTCGAACTTGTGGAAGACAAGTGGGCGCACAAACACTAGCAAAGGAGAGCAACCGGGAAGAGCGACATCAAAGGGCAGTGGAAAGCAGTACGTGAGCATACCACTATATTGAGTACATCAAGTCAACACAGGTTTGGTTCGCGGGAGTTGGTACCTCCCGATCTACGGTTTCCCTTTTGATGTTAGCTAACTTAGAGTTACTTTAGATCCTAATAGTTCAACCTTTCTACTTGTGTACTTGTAGGCACTTGCTTCTTTTAGTTTGATCGTTGTCCCTTGTGCTCTAGCGAGTTTTCTTTATATTGGCTGTAGGTGTAGTGGCTGCAGTCAGGGATGATAGATTAAGGGCATGTCCTCGTGTTGGGCTGCGTGTGGGGCCGGGGTCAGGGTGTGGGACAGGAGGACGGGGAGGTAGAGGGGGCAAGGGAGCCTATAGGTTGAGAATCGGGTCATGGAACATAGGTTCGCTAACGAGTAAGTCCATAGAGTTGGCGAAGATCTTTCAGAAGAGAAAGATTAATATAGCGTGTGTCCAGGAGACGAGGTGGGTAGGATCGAGAGCGAGAAATGCGGATGGGTATAAGCTGTGGTACTCTGGAGGCTTGAGGGGTAAGAACGGAGTGGGTATTCTGGTAGATAGCCACATTAGAGAGTCGGTGGTTGAGGTTAGGCGGGTGAATGATAGACTAATGACCATTAAATTGGTGGTGGGTGAGTGTACTTTAAATGTCGTTTGCGTGTACGCACCGCACGTAGGCTTGAATGAGGAGATTAAAACGCGCTTTTGGGAGGGATTGGATGACATCGTTCGTAGTATTCCTCTTTCCGAGAGTATATTTATAGGAGGAGATTTTAATGGTCATATTGGGTCGTCTGCAAGTTGTTATAATGCAGTTCATGGCGGCTTTGGTTTCGGGGAGCGAAACGGAGGGGGCACGTGGTTGCTACACTTCGCTAAGGCTTTCAATTTAGTGATTGCGAACTCTAGTTTTCCTAAACGGGAGGAGCATTTGGTCACTTACAAAAGTTCGGTGGCGAAAACTCAGATTGACTATCTCCTTCTCAGGAGATGCGACAGAAGGTTGTGCGTGGATTGCAAAGTTATCCAAGGTGAGACCCTTGCGACACAACATAGGCTTTTGGTGATGGACATTGGGATTATGATAAGTAGGAAGAGAGGTCAGTACGAGGCAGCCCAACGATAAGGTGGGGCGCCCTGACTGAGGATAAAGCTCAGAAGTTGGTAGAAAGGTTATCGAAAATGGGAGCTTGGAGAAGTAGTGGCGATGCCGACACTATGTGGTCAACGGCGGCAAAATGTATAAGAAAGGCCGCGAGAGAGGTGTTAGGGACATCTTCGGGACGCACCGGGGGCCACGAAGGAGACTGGTGGTGGAATGGAGTTGTCCAAGGTAAAGTGGAAGCGAAGAAGGCGGCTTACTTGCGACTAGTAGGGAGCACTGGAGAGAAGGAGAAGAGAGCGAACAATGAGAGATATAAGGTTGCTAGGAGGGAGGCGAATACGGAGGCTAAGTCAGCAACTTTTGCTCGTCTGTACGAGGAGCTAGGGAACAAAGGCGGGGAGAAGAAGCTATTCCGATTCGCTAAGGTGAGAGAGAGGACGGCTCGAGATCTGGACCAAGTGAGATGCATAAAAGATGATGACGGCAAAGTTTTGATGGGGGATAAGCAGATTAAGAGGAGATGGCAAACCTACTTTCATAAACTTCTGAATGAAGAAGGGGATCAGGATATTGTACTAGGTGATGTGCGAAATGCCGATAGACCATATGAGATAAGTGATTGTAGGGACTTCAAGGTCGAGGAGGTCATGGAGGCAATGCGTAAGATGAGGAGGGGCAGAGCAACCGGACCATGCGAAATTTCAGTTGAACTTTGGAGGTGTGTGGGCGGAGCAGGCTTGGAATGACTTACTGGGTTGTTTAATGTTATATTCAAGACTAATAGGATGCCTGAAGAGTGGAGGTGGAGTACAATGATTCCATTGTATAAGAACAAAGGTGATATCAAGAGCTGTAACAATTATAGGGGTATCAAATTTTTGAGTCATACCATGAAAGTCTGGGAGAGAGTAGTAGAAATGAGAGTACGAAGGGCGGTGTCTATTTCAGACAACCAGTTCGAGTTCATGCCAGGGCGATCTACCACAGAAGCTATCCACCTTGTTAGGAGGATAGTGGAACAATACAGGGATAAGAAGAAGGATCTGCACATGGTGTTTATCGATCTAGAGAAAGCGTATAACAGGGTTCCTATGGAGGTCTTATGGAGATGCTTAGATATTAAATGGGTCCCAGTTGCCTACATTAGGGCGATTAGAGACATGTATGATGGAGCTAAGACTCGGGTTAGGATGGTAGGAGGCGACTCCGAGTATTTTCCTATTGTTACTGGGTTGCACCAAGGTTCTGCGTTTAGCCCTTTCCTATTTGCCCTGGTGATGGATGTCATAACGCATAATATTCATGGAGAGGTGCCATGGTGTATGCTATTTGCTGATGATATAGTCCTAGTTGACGAGACAAGACGCGGCGTCAACGAGAGACTAGAGGTTTGGAGACAAGCCCTTGAGTCTAAAAGTTTCAGGTTGAGCAGGACGAAGACGGAATATCTCGAGTGCAAGTTTGGGCTCGAGCCGACGGACGCGGGAGTAGAAGTGAGGCTTGACTCCCAAGTCATCCCGCAGTTGGGTAGTTTCAAGTACCTTGGGTCAGTTATTTAGAGGAACGGGGAGATCGACGAGGGTGTCACAAACCATATAGGGGTTGGGTGGATGAAGTGGAGGTTAGCAACGGGAGTCCTGTGTGACAAGAAAGTGCCACCGTTACTCAAAGGTAAGTTTTATCGAGCAGTGGTTAGACCGGCTATGTTGTATGGAACCGAGTGTTGGTCGGATAAGAACTCTCACATCCAGAAAATGCAAGTAGCAGAGATGAGAATGTTGAGGTGGATGTGTGGGCATACAAGAATGGATAAGATTAGGAATGAAGTTATTCGAGAGAGGGTGGGTGTAGTGCCCATGGAGGACAAGATGCGAGAAGCAAGACTCAGGTGGTTTGGGCACATTCAGAGGAGGAGCACTGATGCACCGGAGAAAAGTTGTGAGCGACTAGCGGTGCTGGGCACGAGAAAAGGTAAAGGGTGACCTAAGAAGTACTGGAGAGAGGTGATCGGCCAGGACATGACGCGACTTAAGATTACTGAGGACATGGCCCTTGACAGGGGATTGTGGAGGTTGAGCATTAAGGTTTTAGGTTAGGTTAGGTGGGAAGTTGGGAATATTTCTACAGCACGCTAAAGTGAGACTAGGCAGTTAGTAGTTAGTACTGATGCAGGGCTTTATATTATAGATATTAGTATACTTTCCTCTTTCTCATATTTCTTATATTCCTTATATTGTTGTCATTTTATTATTTATGTTATTTTATTTATGTTATGTATTTTATGTTATTTATTATAGTTCAGTGCTAGTACTAATATATCGCCACTTGTTTTTGTCTCCTGTTTCCTTCTTGAGCCGAGGGTCACCTGGAAACAGCCTTTCTGCCCCTCGGGGTAGGGGTAAAGTCTGCGTACATATTACCCTTCCCAGACCCCATTTGTGGGAATACACTCAGTTTTTGTTGTTGTTGTTGTTACCCTCATTAACTTTTGATTGTTTTTAAGCTTACTAAGTATATTGATAACTTTTGAGCCAAACAATTTGGCGCCGTCTATGGGGATTTCGAGAATCAAAATCATAATATCCACCTAAAGAACAACCAACTACCATTCTCTATACCACACGAAAACAAAAGATGGCCGAAAATAACACAAGATTGAAAGCAATAGTGGGTGTTACAGCCAATCTCCTTGGTCCTCTCAACGAGGCCAGTGACGAGGGCATCTTGAATGCAACTCCTAGCATCACACCAAGTGCAGAGATCTCACCTTCCCCATCCGAAGATCTGACGATCTTGCATGAAAAAGGGCTTCCACATCTGCGGTTAAGGAAGCACCCTCGGCGGTCAAGAAGCTACCGGAAGAATGGCTAACAAGTACTCTAAGTGGCTTGGTTGAGAAGTCACTGCAAAGTAACACCAGGTGTATGCCAATGGTAGGCATTACTGCTGCCATGGGTGAACCTGATGTTGTACGAGCAAATAACAAGCCCATCGAGGCACATGCCAACGATGGCATGCTAACAGCCATCCTAAAGAAGATGGAAGAAATGGAGAATGAAAACAAGGCGCTTCGTGACCAAATGAAAGAACAACAGGAGAGGATAGACAAGATCCCCGGTGCTCCCAAGTTGCTACCAAAATGCGACGAAAGGAGGTTCGTTGAACCACTCTATCCCAAAAAATTTTCAAGATGCCACCCTACTTGAGGGTATATGACAGAACCACAGATCCCGAGGATCATTTGATCCAATATGTCACTGCTGTGAAAGGCAACGACCTATTAAAAGAACAGGTACCATCGGTGCTGCTGAAGATGTTTGGTGAGACGTTGACAGGAGGGGCTCTAACGTGGTACTCTCAGCTACCATCTAAGGCGATATCAACGTTCGAGAAAATGGCAGATAAGTTCGTCACCGCCCATGCAGGTGCAAAGAAAGCGGAGGCAAAGGTCAATGACATCTTCGCCGTCAGGCAAACTATAGGGGAAGGACTTGGTGACTTCCTAGACAGGTTTAACAAGGTAAGGATAAGTCTTTCAAACGTATTGGAAGGTATGGCAGTCGTCACTTTCCAGAACGGGCTAAACAGGGACGGTTCGAGGGCAACCAAGAAGCTACTAAGCCGCCTCATGAAATATCCCGCTACCACATGGGAGAAAATCCATAACGCCTATTGTGCTGAGGTACGAGCGGACAAGGATGATCTTAATGGGCCGACCCAACGGCTAACAACGATACACTCAGGAGGGATCGACGCAATGAGGGACGGCGAGAACAACTCCCACGCTCCAACAAAGACCGACACCAGCCATACATGAGATCCTCTCATCCACCACCAAGGCATACGGACGCGCTACAACGACACGTCGCCCCACTCAGAAAAGAAAGAGGTACGCCTCCTTTATTATCCGCCCATAACTTTTGTGTGTCTCCTTCAGAAATAGTGTACGCACTAGAGAAGCTGGGCACCAAAGTGCAGTGGTCGCAAAAGATGAAATCAGACCCTACTATAAGGAAATCAAACATCCTATGTGAGTTCCATCTGGAATGGGGACACAAAACCGAAGACTGCATAGGCCTACGGCAAGAGGTAGTCGGGATGTTGAACCAGGGATACCTGACGGAATTACTCAGCGACAAAGGGAAAACCAACTTTTAACGCGGACGGGAACAACCCCACGGGCCGCCGAAGCTGCCCTCCCCATCCCGCACGATAAACATGATCGTCGGAGGCGGCGACGACTTAGCAATCAATCACGTCAAGTTCGCCACTACGCACAAACTAAAGTGGACCGTCGCCCATGAACGGTATGACGACTTCGAAGATAGTATCACCTTCGATAAGTCCAATGCCGACGGTTTGTCTTTCCCTCATTACGACGCTTTAGTTATCACTTTACGTATCGCCAATACGAATGTTAAAAGAATTATGGTTGATGACGGAAGTGGCGCCTGTATTATCCACCCAAGGGTCCTCGTACAAATGGGACTCAAGGATAAGATAATACCGCGTTGCATAACACTAACTGGTTTTAACAATGAAGGGGAACGGACATCCGGAGAAATATCACTGCCCGTTTTAGTAGGAGGAGTCACGCTGGAAACAACTTTCCACGTGATGAACCAGGAAACGACGTACAATGCCATCATAGGACGCCCATGGATACATGCCATACGAGCGGTCCCTTCAAGCTTTTACCAAGTGATCAAATTCCTTACCCCATGGGGAGTATTCAGCATTTGAGGCGAGTCGTGCACCGCACAGGAATGCTACAAAATAGCTCAAGATTGCGCCCACACCAAACAGCTAAAGGGGGCGAGTGTAGAGGCATAGCAATCAGCTGTGTCGGGGACTAAGTTCAACCCGACAACGGACGCCATCAGAGACCCCAACGTCGTGGAGGCCTGTAAAGCAACGGTCGAAGATCTCGACCCATTCCAATTGGACGACACTGACCTTACAAAGAAAGCCTACATCGGGCACGGCCTCGCCAACACAAGTATCGTGAATCCCTAACTAACCATGCAAATTTATTTGTTTTTTCCCATTCAGATATGCTGGGAATCCCGCGAGACATCGCCACCCACAAGCTGAATGTCGAGCCATTACATCCGCATGTGCGACAGATGAGAAAGAAAATTAACGCCACTATTAATAAAGCGGTCAGCGAGGAAGTAGACAAGTTACTGGCCAACGGTTCCATCAAAGAATCGAAGTACCCTAGTGGGTCGCCAATGTCGTCATGGTCAAAAAGAAAAATGGAAAGTGGAGAATGTGTGTGGATTTCACCGATCTGAACAAGGCATGCCCAAAGGATTCATTCCCGCTACCCCACATCGACCAATTGATCGACGCTACAGCAGGACATGAACTATTGAGCTTCTTAGATGCCTACTCCGGCTACAATCAAATCATGATGGTGGAGGAGGACCAGGAGAAAATGACTTTCACCACCCACCAAGGGACATATTGCTACAAGGTGATGCCCTTCGGGCTCAAAAATGCGGGAGCTACGTACCAAAGACTGGTCACCAAAATGTTCAAAGAGCAGCTCGATAAGACAATGAAAGTCTATATCGACGATATGCAGGTGAAGTCGACAAGGAAAGAAGACCACAACGACCATCTGAAAGAAGCCTTCGAGATATTAAGAAGGTACGGGATGAAGATGAACCCCGAGATATGCGCCTTCGGCGTTGCCTCAGGAAAATTCTTAGGATTTCTCGTATCACAACGAGGCATTGAGGTCAACCTAGATCAGATCAAGGCGATAGATGCAATACCCGAGATTTTGAATTGCAAAAAATAGGTACAAAAGCTAACGGGGCGAATAGCCGCCCTATCCGGATTCATCTCACGATCCTCCGACAGGTGCCATAAATTTTTCAATATGTTGAGAAAGGACAATGGGATACAATGGAACAAGGAATGCATCGAAGCCTTGAGAAAATTGAAAGCATACCTATCTTCGCCACCACTGCTGGCCAAAGCAAGTCTAGGCGAGCCCGTGCTGGTGTATCTGGCCGTATCCGAGGTCGTCGTCAATGCAGTCTTGGTTCGCGAAAATGAAGGTACGCAATCTCCTATTTACTATATTAGCAAAACCTCACGGAATCCACACCTTGAAAAGTTAGCTCTAGCATTGGTCGTAGCTTCACGGAAGCTTCGACCTTATTTTCAGTGCCACCCCATAAAAGTAGTAACAACCTTCCCCTTGAGAAGCGTCCTACATAAGCCTGAATTATCAGGCAGGCTCGCCAGATGGGCCATAGAGCTCAGCGAGCACGATATCTCATATCACCCAAGAAACGCCATCAAGTCGCAAGTGCTTGCCGACTTTGTAGCCGATTTCAGCGCAGAGATACTACCAGAAGCGGATCTAGAGGCAGGTCGTGCCCCCTCCAACACCGACCTATGGACTCCTTACACTGACGGCACCATTAATGCCTCGGGATCGGGACTGGGACTCGTTCTCGAGATCCCCACGGGCGAAATAATTCGTCAGTCCATACGATGCCCCGAAATGACTAACAACGAGGCCGAGTACAAGGCTATTATTGAAGGCATAAAAGTAGCCATCAAACATGGGGGTCGACGACTCGTTCTCCGATGCGACTCCCAACTCGTAGTGAACCAGGTCACTAGGACTTACCAAATCAAGGAGCAGAGATTGCAAAAATACCAGTCAGAAATCCACAGATTAATGATCGAGCTCGACGAGTGCCGGCCCGAACAAATTCCGAGGGCACGAAATGTTGAAGCAAACGATTTGGCAAAATTGGTCGCAGCCACGAAAAACTTCAACAAAGAAAACGTGGTCACCCTCCTCCATTCAGCCATACTCTCTTAAAATTTGACTTGGGACTGGCGCAACCAATTTGTATCCTATGTGCAAGGTACAGGCCGCTCGGTATTGCCTGATAAACCACGAGCTCTACAAAGGATGTTTGGCGGACCCTTGGCCAAGTGCCTAGGGCCGCACCAAATGAGGCCAGTACTCGAAGAGGTATATGAGGGTCACTACGGCGCCCACACAGGTAACCGCGCCCTCGTGCGCTGCATAATACGAGCCGGCTATTATTGGCCCGCTATGAAGAAAGAGGCAGCGGAATACGTTCGTCGATGCGAACAATGCCAAAAGTATGCCCCGTGATACACCAACCAGGAGAACCCCTCCACTCAGTCACTTCCCTATGGCCTTTCATCAAAAGGGGAATGGAAGAATATCATCTGACTATGTCCATTCCCCATTTGAAATGGCCTTTCATCGTCTTCATATGGAAGAATATCATCTGCCGTTTCGGCATCCCCAAGAAAATGAGCTGCGACAACGGACGAAAGTTCATCGGCCAGAAGACCATAGAGTTCTTCGACAAATGGCATATTAAGCGAACACTATCCACGCCATATCACCCCGCCGCCAACGGCCAAGCAGAGTCTTCCAACAAAACAATACTGAACATACTGAAAAAGAAACTCGAGGAAGCCAAAGGCGAGCTACTACCAGAAGTGTTGTGGGCACACCGGACCACACCCAAATCCTGCACAAGAGAAACACCATACTCAGTGGTCTACGGAACCGACGCGGTCATACCAGTCAAAGTCGGCGAACCAAGCTTGAGGTATTTACATACCAGCAGAGCAGAGAACGACATAACAGACTTCAAGACCTCGATGAGGCATAGGAAATAAGAGAAATGGTCCAGATAAGAACGGTGGCTTAGAAACAACAAATTGAAAGATACTACAACAAGAGAGCCAAAATAAGACCACTCAAAGTGGGAGACTACGTCCTCAAAGCCAAAACATTGGCATCATAAGACCCAAGCGAAGGAAAACTGGGCACCAACTGGGACGGACCCTACAAAATCACAGCAGTAGCAAGTAAAGGAGCATTCCAATTAGAAACAATGGAATAAAAAATGCTCCAAAACAATTGCAACGTCGCCCGCCTTAAGTATTTCCATTTCTGAAAGGCGTCTCCCGAGTCGCGCTCTTTTTCCCTTATCCGAGTTTTGTCCCAATTAGGTTTTCTCAAGGAGGTTTTTAACGAGGCGGCAGAGGGGACACCTGCAGATATTTGCGGAACAAGTTTATCATACCAGCCACTCCATACGCTCTCCTGACTGACATGACAAAGGGACTGGACTAGCACGATCTCCAATATGTAAACGGCTAAGGCCATCTCCAATGTGCAAATGGCTAAGGCCATCTCCAATGTGCAAATGCATAAGGCCATCTCCAATGTGTAAGCGGCTAAGGCCATCTCTAATGTGTAAGAGGCTAAGGCTATCTCTAATGTGCAAACGGCTAAAACCATCTCCAATGTGCAAACGGCTAAGGCCATCTCACGTATGCAAACGGCTAAGGCCATATCCAATGTGCAAACGGCTAAGGCCATATCCAATGTGCAAACGGCTAATGCCATCTCCAATGTCCAAACAGCTAAGGCCATTGTCGTCAATAAGTGACCCAGCTCGACTACGACAAGCAAGTAATTCGACGACAGTCGAAGTCACATATATGGCTAAGGCCATCGACATTACTATGGCTAAAGCCATCACCGTCAATCGTCGACCCAGCTCGACTACGACGACTAAGTAATTCGACGACAATCGAAGTTACGCATATGGCTAAGGTCATCGACACTATTTTGGCCAAGGCCACCGTCGTCGATCGTCGACCCATCTTGACTACGACAAGCAAGTAATTCGACGACAGTCGAAGTTACGTATATGGCTAAGGCCATCGACACTATTTTGGCCAAGGCCACCATCGTCGATAGTCGACCTGGCTCGACTATGATAAGCAAGTAATTCGACGACAGTTGAAGTCACATATATGGCTAAGGCCATCGACATTACTATGGCTAAGGCCATCACCGTCAATCGTCGACCCAGCTCGACTACGACGAGCAAGTAATTCGACGACAGTCGAAGTTACGCATATGGCTAAGGCCATCGACACTATTTTGACCAAGTCCACTGTCGTCAATCGTCGACCCAGCTCGACTACGACAAGCAAGTAATTCGACGAAAGTCGAAGTTACGTATATGGCTAAGGTCATTGACACTATTTTGGCCAAGGCCACCATCGTCAATAGTCGATCCAGCTCGACTACGACAAGCAAGTAATTCGACGACAGTCGATGTCACATATATGGCTAAGGCCATCGGCATTACTATGACTAAGGCCATCACCGTCAATCGTCAACCCACCTCGACTACGACGAGCAAGTAATTCGACGACAGTCGAAGTTACGTATATGGCTAAGGCCATCGACACTATTTTGGCCAAGGCTACCGTCATCGATCGTCGACCCAGCTCGACTACGACAAGCAAGTAATTCGACGACAGTCGAAGTTACGTATATGGCCAAGGCCATCAACACTATTTTGGCCAAGGCCACCGCCGTCGATCGTCGACCCAGTTCGACTATGAGAAGTAAGCAATTCGACAACAGTCGAAGTCACATATACGGCCAAGGCCAAGGCCATCGCCATCACCCGTCGGCCTAGCTTGACCACAACAAGTAAGTAATTCGAAGGCGGTCATAATTACACATATGGCTAAGGCCGTCGACTCAATTTTGGCTAAGGCCACCAACATTAAAACGTCGACCTAGCTCGACCGCGGAGGACAGCACTTCGACGACGGTCGAATCTGCATCCCACAGGCTAAGGTCGTCGCCAACAGTCGCCAACCTTGTTCGACTACGACGAAGGGTGCTTAAACAATAATTGAAGTGATGTCATTATTAGCTAAAAGCCACTACTATTTAGCATCAAAGCCGCATCCTATCGGCGGATAACACAGACAACGTTCGAAAAACACACTGAAAATACTACAAGTAAGCGAGCACCCGCTCTATGGAGACGAGGTACCGAAAATAAAAGATACAAAAGGAAAGGAATGGCAGCAAAAGTACGACTTTCATTATCATCCAAAAAATGCATGTACACCCGACCTTACAAAAGGTCCCAACTACATTCCAAAATACAACAAAACAAAAATATATACAAGTCCTAAGGGGCTTCCCAGCTTCGCCCGTCACCCCTACATGACCGCCATCCTGCTCATTGTCCCCCGCCTAATTGCCATCTTGTCCATCGCTGCCCCCGGGTTGATAAGTCGTAGAGATCCAAGAGTCGGATCCTAAATGGTTGACGTCTTTGGAGTTATAGCCTGCCCGATCTGGGGAGTCAGTACTATACCCACATGTTTCACGGGCTACGCGTCGTTGCTCTTGAACTTCTGCCTCAGTGGCTTGACCACGCAGCCAACTACTCCCTCGAGTACGACTAATCTGGCCTCGGCGTAGACCAACATCTCATGCGCCTCACGATGCGCATCCTCATCAGACCTTGGCGAAGCAGTCCACTTAAGGACTTCAATCTCTGCCGCCCTGGCATTGAGTTTGGCGGGCAAGGAAGCGAACTCGGTCCGCAAATCAGCAGCTTCAGCCGCTACCCCACGGCTAACCTCCAATTCCTCTTCCTTCAACTGAAGAAGAGTCTCCAGCTCAATGTTTCGAGCCAGAGCAGTCATCTGCTGCTCATCGACCTGCTCCAACACGACCATCCTCCGTTTCAGTGGAGCCTCCGACTGTTCAAGGCCCTCACAGAACACCCGAAACTCCGAGTCCTGTTTAAGTAGATTCGCCAACACCCGATGCTTGGCACGACACCGTTGGTACTACTTCGCCATCTTGTTGAAAGTGGCCGCCTTCTTTTGCGCCTGCCGCCTCCTCTCCAGCTCCAAAATGAGAGTCTAAAATGGAGAAGAAAAAAGGAAAGGCAAGTATGCATCAAAGTTATGCTTACGGCACACAAAGAAAACTGAAAGCTACCTGCAAGGCCGCGCCAGCAACCCTCCGGGATAGATCCCCGTCACTAACACCTTTCAGCATTTCACGCTCAGTAGCCGCACATAATAGGGTCATATCCATTGCGTCCTGCTTGCTATGTTGTAACAGCTTATACCCTCATGGGATTAGAATTCTGCGGTTCGATCTACCTGCCTTCATCCCCATTTGGGCCGGACCCCTCATTAACCCATCTGCATTTCCATGGGCGGTCTCAGGGTCCGCCCTCTCGGCATCATCGCCCACTTCTCCAATAGCAGCCGATGAACCGCTCTCCGGAACACGGGTTGGGCTGGCATCATCGATAGCTCTCCTTTGGGGAGCCGACCTCCCAGAACGAATAGCGTCGTCCATAAAAACCGGCCCCGACACTTGACAAGGCTCACTTACCCTCTTTCCCGTTATCAACCGCTATCTCTTTCTCTTTGACGGCTCTTCACCTTTAGAAGTCTCCTCCACAGGCCGCGGGGACGGCACTGAAGGAGCTGATTCACTCACGGACGCCGCCGCATGCGCAACCTCCTACTGAGGAAGCACGGGAGCGCCATCACTGAACGAGCCGCAGGGTATGTCTTCACCATCAGAATCGGTCTCCGCCCTAGGTGAGGTAACAACGGCCTTCTTCTTCTTGGGGGAGCTCCGACCTGCCAACACGAGTAAGTCAGGTAACAAAACTAAGGGAGCTTCCAAACCAAAGCCGAAGAATTACCTGACGGGCTGTACTGTTGACGAAATGCGGCCCAGGTACGGCACTCCTCCGCATAAGGTATCAACTTTTCCACCCAAGATTTAATATTGTCAATAAACAAGGGTGGAGAAGCCCTCGCTACAAAAAGAAAAGAAAGAAATCACAGTGGCCGAATGGTCAAGATCACAAACAATCATGAATTCCACAAATAAAGGTACTTACGTTCCGAGTTCCACCTTACCGGGAACCCTTCGGGGTTAGACACTAGGTGCTTCGTTCTGACGTAGAAGTACCTACGCCAAAAGCGGCGGTTGGTCTTGTCGTCAGACTTAACTACCAAGCCCTTCGTACCACGGCTCTTCAATTGCAGCATAGTACCCCTCAGGTAACAGGGGTGAACAACTGTAAAAGATGATGAACTAAGACGCCGCACTCAGCCTTAGCTGCGTACATGGTCAGAATCCTGCACACTTTCAAGGTGTAAGGAGTAAGCTGAGCCAGACACAAGTTGAAAAAAAGGCAGAGCTCTTCTGCTATAGGGTAAATCGGGAGACTATAACCCATCAAAAATGGGTACTCGTAAAATGTGCAGTATCCATGCTTGTGCACATTGGCATAATCCATCCTAACCGGAGCCATTTCCACATGGCCCGAAATGTTGTGTGTCGCTCGAAGATTGCTAAATGAGATTGCAATAAATCACTATGCTCCCAGGGAAGGACTGGGCTTTTCGTTTGAAAATCTTTTTGAATGTGCATTTCCTTTTGGAGCACGTTGTCTTCCATAAGAGGAACAAGGGTATTTTCTACTTCTTCCTCATCACCGCCAGAGGAGGGTGGAATCCTAGATGGGGTAGTGTCCTTGGTCTTTTTACTACGTTGACAACATTTTGCCATGTTGTTCTGATTAAGAAATAAAGCACTAACAACGAGAAGTATGATTTCAAAGAAGTGGAGGAGTCTCACACAAAATAACGATTACAAGAAATAAAGGCAAAGAGGAAACCAGAAAATATTTTCCAAAGGTTCGAAAGATGAACCGGATTGAACCTTCCCCCTATTTATAGTGTTAGGTTGCGCAGAAATCGAAAAGGCATGATTCGAAACGGGTGCGGGAAACCAAAATATCACATCATCCTCTGAACCGCCTCGGGAATAAGTGTAATAATGATGCATGCGGGCGATGACGTCATTCCGAAAAGGAAGCCACACATTAGTGGCTCAACAATGTCATACATTTCATCTCATTTACGTTGCCGCCCCAGGGCAAGGTCAAATTTTTCCGGGACGAGGTTTGCATTTCCGCCCATTGAATAAGCCTAATGTGTCTCCAACGAGCAGAGCGACTAACTGTATGGGGTCAAATTTGACCCTCAACGTCTCTACGTCGATGGGTATGCCCATTGAGTATACGTCAACTAAAGCAAGGGACGACTTGGGTATGGGGACAAAGGCGACGTCGTTTAAAACTCAGTGTCTTCATTAGGAAGACGTTACCTATTTTTGTACCTTTATGATTATTTCGAGGAAGGTCTCCTACTATATAAAGAAGACCTTCACATTGTAAAAAGGGCATCATTATTATTCTCGAATAATACAACTCTCTGATTCTCCCCTACTTTCTCTATCTCTATCTCTAACGAATACTTATTCTCGAGTTTCATGTCATCATTTTATATTATCAGATCTACAATAACAACTTCATTTTTCATCTCTAGGTCTTATTATATTTGATGACGATTTACCCTCATTTACTTTTGATTGTATTTAAGCTTACTAAGTATATTGATAACTTTTGAGCCAAACAATTTCCTCGATAGAGTGCAAGCTTATCTCTTTAGAAATAAGCATGAAATATCCTCAGACCTCATAACAAAACCGTCATCTTTCCCCGATTTTCTCAATAGAAAATTTTACCTTGACAATTGATTTAAAATATTATCGAATGAAGTTTTTACCCATTCAGATAGGCACTGAGATCAAACTTTCCTCCCTTTTTGGTGCAATTAGTCGACTCTTGAGTTATATATAGTCAACACAAAATTATAATATCAACTATCATTTTCTGTCCTGTTTAACTAATCTCCCAAAGAGGATAATGGATAACCATTAAAGGCCAAAAACATCAGATTATCAAAGAAAAAGCTGCGTTAATCATATTTCAAGAGATTAATCATTCATTTCCCCAAGGGAAAAAATGGTATTCATTTTTCTACTTTCTTCAGCTGTTGATGCCAATTTTTAGAAATTCACATTGTGCAATTTTAATTATTTAAAAAAATTTAAATCGAATTCCTCTCGCTAATTCAGTATTATAACGAAGTTGCACAAATAAAATCAGATACTTGAAGTTGCTAAACGACTGCTCGATTTCTTGTCGATCTGCTTGTTAAATCTTATGTTTGATTTGCATATAATCTCAAGATATACGAATAGCAACAAATAAATTGCAGATATACATGAATCTAACTATAATTAGTAAAGAATTTAATACCCAAAAAAAGCATTAAAAATACAGAAAACTTCAAACGATTCGAGGCACAAAAAAAACGCGGGAAAAACACTTACGAGGGAAGTGAAAATTGATTAAAAAAATTAGCCGTTACGCTCTGCCCTTTCATACGTCTCTGATCCCTACCGTGAAGCCTCTCCGCCAATTTTACTTTTTTCTGATTTTCAATTTTCAACTAAGGGACCTCGAAAATTCACAGAAAGGTGGATTAATTTCCTGCTCCGCGGGTTTACCGTATGCCTTTTTCACTTCGGTCATTAGTTAGCCACGTGTCTATTTAGTCGGCTCTCATTTTTATAGGCTTTTGAGCCGTGTTTGAGTGTTTGCGAAAATCAAATTCTATTTTTGAAAAGTTAATTTCAATTTTTGAAGCAAACACGGCCTAATATGGTAAATTCTTTTAGAAACATTACAAAAAAAAAAAAAAAAAAACATCACATCTCCCAAAATATTTACGTTATATCAAATAAATTTCTTAATAATTAAAGCTTCCAACTTGTTCAGATCCCACTTTATACATCAAAATTTCATAGATTACTGTATTTGTATCTCATCAACTATAAAATTAAAAGGTAAAAAAATATTTTAAGAATTACATCATTTCTAGAAATGATAAAAAGAACATGGAGAAGGAAGAGAGGAAAGATATAAGAACATGAAACGAAGATAAGCAGGTAGAAGTGGACCAAGATTTAGAAGTAATGTGCGATTACTATCGGATAAAAATATGCGAAAGTTGTGATCAACTCGAAAGCAGTGCACTAGATGTAAGTTGTGCCCCAAATAGACCAATGCATATGTATAAATGTTGAGTTTAGGGTGTCAACCAAAGTATAATATACATATCATTTAAGATATGTATATATATTTTTTCGAAATTACCAGGGGTCGATTACCCCTACCCAAAAGGTAGATCCGCCTATATAAGCAGAAGTTTCTAAGAAATCGTTAAAATTAGCTGTATGATAGATAATACTCCTCAATATCGCAAGACACAGTTTAATTTTCAGCACAAGAAAAATTCTTAAAGCCATTAACAATGCTTTTTTTTAAAATAAACTATTTTTAAAAGTAAAAACTTGTTCGTCATACTTTTAAAATTAGTTTATTCTGAAAAGAATTTTTCTTAAACGCATTTTTCAAAAAAGTACTTTGGTGAGAAACATTGTGAATTTGGCTAATCAATTTGAAAATAATGAATTTTGAGTAGCAAATAGTATTTGGCCATTACTTCTACGTATATTTTTCTCAAAAGTAATTTTCAAAAAAATATTTTTGAGAAAAAACTACCTTTTATTCGTGTTTCTCAAAAATTGATTTAGCTATTACTCAAAGTTTTTTTTTTGTGTGTTCTAAAAAGTGGGCCAAATAAATTAACGCTAGGAAAAAAAATTATTTTTGGCCAAAATAAATACTTTTGGTGGAAAAGAAAAATACGACCAAACAAGTTATATCAATTGGGAGCAATATGCAGGAAGTGGATATGTTAGACAAGAATTTCGTCGAGTGATCTGGAAATAGCGAAAAGTGGCACTTGATTTCAAAATAGATGCCTCTTATGCTTTCACTTGAAAATACTACGTGTGATTAAGAGATGATAATGTAAAACATTAAAATATGACTTCCATTAGCTCAACGGGAATTCTAAAACCAATTAGGCTTCTCAATAAAACTCATGGTCTAAAGCCAAATTTTAATAAGGAGCCTAAATTTTAATCTATTTTGTCTATAGTATAGTTATCTTGCAAAATAAAATATTAATATTACATTGGTTCCTTTTTTTTTTCTTTCTCTTTCTTTTGTTCTTTTGTCTATAGTATAGTTATCTTATAAAATATAATATTAATATTCACATTGGTAAGAAAACTAAGTCAATAAGATGTTAGCCACTTATTTACAATTTGTTATCTTGGATCTTATCGTAAAAAACCATTATATATCAATATAAAGTTTGAGCATCTTAATTTAAGTTTTAAAATATTTCTGTTGTTAAGAAAATAGATAGTCTTTCTTTCCATTTTTATAATTATTTAGTATTTTTTTTCCTATAAGCTTTAATATTATCTAAGCAAAAATAAGATAGTAAATCCACAACTACAAATATTGTTGGGCCCAATATTTAGGGGGCTAAAGCAAAAGGCTCAACTAGGTTCATCTCAGGGGCGGATTTAGGGAGGCAGAAAGGGATTCACCCGAACCCCCGTCGCCGAAATATTACATTGTATATATATAAGGCAAAATCTGTTTTTTTACCTCTATATATTAAGTTTGAACCCCCTTAACACTACCTGGAAATGCAGTTTAGTGGTCAAGGGGGTTCAAAATCTTTATATATATATATATACTAGATGAGGAAAGACCCGTATACGGGCCCAACATTGCAGTTTTATTAAAATTATTATTTTGTTGGTATTTAGTTAATTAAATTTTAAGGTTTAACAAGCTATATATTATAAAATTACTTTTGAATATAAAAATATTTAGTTTGAAATCGTCTTCAAATAATATAGTAGATAAAAATTATTTAATTTTTACTTTTAAATTGCTTTAAGATAGTAGAATAAATATGAAAATCTTGTAAATATCGATACTTCTTTTTGTTATTGTATTATTTAAAAATTGATTTTATTTTCTATATGGAAACTTCTATTTGAATTAAAATAAAACTAAAAATTTTTCAAAATGAGAAAAATATTGAAAATGAGCATTTGCACTACATAAATAGTCTAATCAACATATGCATAATACATTTAAAGGAGAGTAGTGGCTAGATGAATGTGGAGTCCATATATATTTTGCATTTAAGAAATACAAACATAGAAATTTTTATGAAATGACATATGTGCCCTTGGTCAACCTCCCTTCTCTTTTCTATATAATAGTAATATATATATTCATGATTAAAAATTCTATTTAATTTAATATTTATCTAAACCAGCTTTATGTGGGCGGTTTGCAGCCTGAAATTTAACTTTGCTGGGGGTTAGCTCACTCTAAACTGCTCTAGAAGAACTTCTCCTCATTCAACAATGTGATTCGCTAGTTATTGCATTTATCATCTAATTAACATATAAAAATACACTTTGAAGAAAAACTAAAAGTTGCAATTTATGTTGGTCTCTTATCAATTAGAGTATATACCACAATAAATAGAATAGCAGAGCTCTCAATCTATTTATAATAATTACTTTTTTATAAAAATAAATATATTTAACTGAATATGTAATAAATGCTTTTAAAGAATTGTTTTCCCATTTAAGGAGAACTTAATATTCTATATTTTTTCAAGTGGGATAATCTTTTCCTGTTCTCCCATTGGCTATCAAGCGTCTCCACTATTTAATTTCGTCCCTCGTGAGTTATATACTAAAAGTTTTGAATATATAAGTTTTTTTAAATAAATAAAAAAGTTATTTCCTTTATCAAGTATAAATAATAACTTAGAATAGATACTTCTTCAAGCTACGAATTTTTCCCACGTATATGATAATCAATTTATATTAAAGAAGAGTTCATTCCAATAAATTAATAAGACAAATTCAACATCTCAAAAATTATCACCTGCTTATCCAGTAGCAATACCAACTAATAAAAATCTCTCCGTTTCAAAATTACATTAAAAATCAGAAAGCAGGAGATCCCAAAAAATAAATTTCATATAATGGGAAATTATTAATATTTTTACTTTTTAAACTGCTATACTTAAAATGATCAAAGATAAATAGAAAGAATAAAGTCATGATTGACTTTACATATTAGAAAACAGAATATATACGTAAATGCAATGTGTAATTGGGTTTATTATGGATTATCAAACAAGTCAAAAATCAAAAAGAAAGGAAACACAATAGTGGAAGTACAACAACAAGTCAACAACAACAACCCATTACAATCCCGGGTCTGGGAAGGATAGTGTGTACGCAGACCTTATCCATACCCTGAGTAGGGAGGCTATTTCCAAATAGGCTCTTGGCATCTTTCCCTCGAAGAACTTCCTACCTTGCTCTTGAGTAGACTCGAACTCACAATATTTTGATTGAAAATGGAAGTTGCTTACTATCAGAGGCAATCTTTCTTGTCTAAAATAATAAAAGTTAGTCAACCGAAAATTAATCGAAAGCATGCATCCATACACTACAACGTCATGAAGAGGAAAGGGAAAAGGAAAAGGAAAAGGAAAGAGATTATAATTAAATTGCAAATGCATGTATTGTTATGCTCTAAATTCCATGCAAACGTAACGTACCATGCATAAGTATTCGTCACTGCGTCTCAAGAATCATCTTTAGCAGAATTTATCAAGATGATATTTGCTGAAATGCTGCCTACCAGTTTTTTTTTCCTACTTCCTCACTAAGTATTATTTTCTCACCGCCTTAATTAGCAAGAGTACTTTATATAATATTCTCCCACACCAATCCCTTCACATCCCAAAGAATTTATATAGGCTGTACTCTTAGGTTGTACTTTGGGGTAAATTAAAATAATATAGAGGACTCAGCAACCCACGCGTACAAGTTCTAACCTACCAAAAAGAAAACAAAACACACACACACACACAAAGAACATAAGAAAAAAAAAGGGTGGGTGGGTGGTGGGGGCGGGGGGGGGGAATTCTCTGTCATGTTTAATTCTAATGGTATATACTAATCAAGATACTGCAATAAGAAAAAGAATAAATGGAGAGTGGTAAAAATAGAAAAAGAAGCATGTGTAAACGGTGTGTTGCTTACGAAAGAGTTGAAATTCTTGAAAATTGCAGGCTACAGATATTAGCTTGATTCCTGCATGGTCTTGGATGATCGATGTTTCAATGTCCTTTAGTGCGTTATAATATATGGGTACTGTACATTCATTGTATTATTGTTTATTTTATTTTATTTTATACGTACATTAACAAACTGAAACAAGCAGATTTACAAAACAGCTGCAACCGGAGTCTGCAGTTTTATTGGATTTCCGGAATTGTCAACTTGGTCACATGTGGACAAGAATATAACTTTATAGTGGTGAGACACATATAATGTTTTTGTCATCTATATGGCATATTTATTGTTCTTTTACTATTAATAACGATATTGTTATGCCTAGCTCATATGCATGAACGCCACTTTTCATGGATTAATTTATACTTGGTTTTTATTTTTACTTTTATTGAATGCGTATTTTTTTAAGTTTTTACCCTTTCTTTTGGACGGGAAAAGCGGAGAAAATGAGATATTAAATTTCAGAGTTACGCTTGATTATAAATTAAAATCTTCTAAGCACAATAGTTTAATTTTGACTGTCACACCTGGGAGATTTTCCAATTAAAATGAAATAAATCGAAATGAGATTATTTATTTGATTTTAGAGTCGCCACTTGGAATAATTTACGTTCAAGTCATCGATTTATTTTAAATCTCAAATCGAGAAAAATTGAATTTATTTTTGGTCCACAAACATAAAAGACCAGGTAAGAAACTTTCTTAAACCGGGAGAAGATGTTAGGCATTCCCGAGTTTCGTAATTTTAGCACGGTCACTCAACTATTAATAATTGGTGGCCTAATTATCTTATTTATTACATATTTTAAACCTATTGTAAATTTTTAATTTTATAACCGCTTTTATTTATTTATAGAGTTATTTCTATTATAAAAAATAATATTTTAATAACTCAAAAAGAATGAGTATTTTTAATATCTCAATATTTATTAACATTGAATGCCTTCGGTTATAATTTTTTGATCAAAAAGTCTTGACCGTTTGCATGCATTAAAGGTGATAATAATTACTTTAATGTTAAATATGAAGGTTACGACAGTTTCTTCTTAAAAATTGAATTCTTGATCCATTTTGGTTTCTGACAGTTTTGATTCTTTCAGTTTTGTCATTGAATCTTTGGTATTAAATTTTCAACGTTTATTTTTTATGAAAGATGTATTTTTTCTTACGCTATTAAAAAGGCTATTTAGTTTTGTTCATGGAGATAGAGAAAAAGATAGTGAAAAACTTTCTTCTTCTTTCTTTTGTGCTGGGTTTTCTTCTTATAAATCTTTGTTGTTTCTGCTCCTAGTTATACTAGAAGAGCTTGTTGAATCCTGGGGGATACGCCTAATATTATTTATCTCGGTGTAGGCGAAATATCCTTAAGGACAGTGTCTTTGGCACGCCTCAAGCTAAACCGTATATTCTCCATAATTCATCAAATTTTTCCAACAATCTTAAGGATATTTCCACGTAGTTATTATGGAGAATAATGTTGCTAATGTTGCTGTTTTTGGTGGAGATAAATTTTACCGCAAGCACGCTGTTGTTGACAAAGGAGAAGAAGTTGTTACTAGAAGCAGCCTTGTGGAGGACAACAATCGTTGGGAAAAATCGAGTAACAGGTATGATAAACGAAATGGTTATAAGCCCAAAACCAACAATCAACCTAGCCACTATGTTGCTCGATGCCGGAAAAGAGTTGGGAATGACAATCCCACTAAGGCTAAAGTAAATTTGACTGAAGCCAAAGTGGATGATATAATTGTTGCGGTTGTTTCCCAAGTGAACCTTGTGGCCAATGTGAAAGATTGGGTGTTAGATTCTGGTGCCACTAGGCACGTATGTGCTAACAAAAAAGACTTTGTGTCTTACACCCAAGTTGAGGAGGGAGAAGAAGTTGTCTATCTTGGTGATTCAAGAACTACTCAAGTTCTTGGAAAAGGCAAAGTTCTTCTCAAACTCACATCTGGCAAAACTTTGGCATTGAATGATGTGTTGCATGTTCCTAGTATCCGAGCCAATTTGGTCTCTGTGGGATTATTAGGAAAAGTGGGGGTGAAGGTTGCTTTTGAATCTGATAAGGCCGTGTTGACCAAGAATAATAATTTTGTTGGCAAGGGATATTATAACCATGGCTTGTTTGTACTCAATGTTATCAATGAAAATGCTAGTACTTCTACTTGCTTGGTTGATTCTTTTAATTTATGGCATGCTAGATTAGGACATGTTAGTTTATCTTATATTAAAAAAATGCATTCTTTAGGTCTTATTTCAAACATTAATTTTTTGAATATTGATAAGTGTGAAGTTTGTGCAGAAGCTAAACAAACTAAGAAATCATGTGCTTCAGTATTTAGAGAATCTGAATTGTTAAGTTTAATACATACTGATTTAGGAGATTTGAAACAAACTATGACTAGAGGAGGGAAAAAATATTATGTGACTTTTATAGACGATTTTTCTAGATATACAAAAGTTTATTTGTTGAGAAATAAAGATGAAGCTTTTGATAAGTTTTTAATTTATAAAGCTGAAGTAGAAAATCAATTGGATAAGAAAATCAAAAGAGTTAGATCCGATAGAGGTGGTGAATTTATTTTACTGAATGATTATTGTGAGAAAGAAGGCATAATTCACGAGATAACTCCGCCATATTCTCCACAATCAAATGGTGTAGCGGAAAGGAAAAATAGGACTTTAAAGAAAATGATGAATAGCATGCTTGTTAGTTCTGGTGCTTCGGATAATCTTTGGGGTGAAGCCATTTTATCTGCTTGTCATTTACAAAATAGAATTCCTTATAAGAAAACCGGTATAACTCCTTATGAGTTATGGAAAGGGTATCCACCTAATTTGAAATATTTGAAAGTGTGGGGGTGCCTAGCTAAAGTTATGTTGCCTGATCCTAAGAAAAGAAAAATAGGATCTAAAACATCTGATTGTATATTTATTGGGTATGCTGAAAGTAGTGCAACATATAGATTTTTAGTAGTTAAAAGTGATGTACTTGAAAATAATACTATTGTTGAAACAAAAAATGCTGAATTTTTTGAAAATATTTTTCCTTTAAAATTTGAGGAAAATAATGATGCTCCTATTATTCCAAGTGATAATATTTCACATGTTCCATTTATTCAAAATAATCTTGAAAGTGAGGATTTAAGAAGAAGCAAAAGACCAAGGAAAGAAAAATCTTTTGGTAATGATTTTTATACTTATCTTGCGGATAATGATCCTTTAACATATTCTGACGCTTTTCTTCTTCTGATGCATCATTTTGGAAAGAAGCTATTGATGTAGAATTAAATTCAATTTTACAAAATAAAACTTGGATTTTAGTTGATTTACCTCCGGGAGCTAAACACATTGGTTGTAAATGGATTTTTAAGAAGAAACTTAATCCGGATGGTTCCATTGATAAATACAAAGCTAGACTTGTTGCGAAAGGTTTTACCCAAAAGCAAAATATTGATTATTTTGATACATATGCTCCTGTAACTAGAATTTCCTCAATTCGTGTTTTACTTGCCTTGGCTTCTATTTATAAGCTTTATATTCACCAAATGGATGTTAAAACTGCTTTTTTAAATGGTGATTTGGAGGAGGAAATTTACATGGAGCAACCTGAGGGTTGTGTAGTGTATGGCCAAGAAAATAGAGTATGTAAATTGCTAAAATCTTTGTATGGTCTAAAACAAGCGCCTAAACAGTGGCATGAAAAATTTGATCAAGTATTGGTTAATGATGGTTTTTCATCAATTGAAGTAGATAAATATGTTTATACAAAATGTATGGATGATGCATGTGTTATTATTTGCCTTTATGTAGATGACATGCTTATTTTTAGTTCTAGTCTTGATTTGGTACATAAAACCAAATTTTTCTTGTCTTCTAACTTTGAGATGAAAGACATGGGAGAAGCTAGTGTCATTTTAGGCATGAAAATTATAAGAGATGGCAATAGTTTGATGTTGACTCAAGAACATTATGTAGAAAGAATACTTAAAAAATTTGATAATTTTGATGTGGTACCTGTAAGCACTCCTTATGATGCTAGTAGTCAATTGAAAAAGAATAAGGGAGATGTTGTAGATCAAAATAAATATGCTCAAGTTATTGGTAGTCTAATGCATTTGATGAATTTTACTAGACCTGATATTGCATATGTTGTGTGTAGATTGAGTAGATATACTCAAAACCCGAGTCATGATCATTGGAATGCATTAGTAAGAATAATAAAATATTTGAGAGGTACCATGAACTATGGTATTAAATATAGTGGATTTCCCACTATACTAGAAGGATACAGTGATGCTAACTGGATCTCTGATTCAGATGAGACAAAATCCACTAGCGGTTATGTGTTCACCCTCGGTGGGGGTGCTGTGGCATGGAAATCAGCTAAACAAACTATAATAGCTAGATCTACCATGGAATCTGAGTTTGTGGCATTGGAATTAGCTAGCAATGAGGCCGAGTGGTTAAAGAACCTTTTGGCGAGTATTCCGCTAGGAATAAAACCGACACCTTCTGTGTCGATGCATTGTGATTGCCAAGCTGCAATAGCCATTGCCAAAAATAAATCCTTTAATGGGAAGAGTAGACATATCCGGTTGAGACATAATGTGATAAAGCAACTGCTGAAAGATGGAATTATTTCCATAGATTATGTGAATTCAGAAGTGAATTTGGCCGATCCTCTGACTAAACCTTTGGGAAGAAAATTAATATCTGAAACATCGAAGGGAATGGGACTTTTGCCAATTTGAGTTATATCAACTATGATGGTAACCCAACCTATGTGATTGGAGATCCCATGAAGTAGGTTCATATGGGTAATAACAAGTCATTAGTTGATCAAATGTGCACTATTAAACTATATCCCTTCCTATGGTGTCTATGTGTAAATAGTGCAAGACTGCAAGGAATGAGAGGTTGAGTTATTAAACTCTTAATCTGTTAATCCATAGCCTTTTGTAGGTGGTGTATTGTACTGCAGAATACACTTGATGGATGGACCTATATGAGTGTGGAGTGCGGCCGCTCCTATGAAATTTGTGGCGAAATTTCTAGAGCACTCATGAAAACCAGGCGCGCGCATGGCCTATTAGCGCAAAACCGCGATAAACAACAAAGTGTGTGCGGGTGTAATGTGATAGATAAGACACTAAACTTACAAAAGAGTTCTTGGTTCATAGAAGTTTTAAATTTCACCAATTGTTCTGTAAGTTTAATCTTATTTTATCTAGGTCTGGTTCATAGTCCAAGAGACACCAGATTCGACGCATTATACTCATTTTTTAAAACCCAACAAAATTTCTTATTTTATTTTATTATATAATATTCTTTTTGAGTTATGTGGGGGATTATTATAAAAAATAATATTTTAATAACTCAAAAAGAATGAGTATTTTTAATATCTCAATGTTTATTAACATTGAATGCCTTCGGTTATAATTTTTTGATCAAAAAGTCTTGACCGTTTACATGCATTAAAGGTGATAATAATTACTTTAATGTTAAATATGAAGGTTACGACAGTTTCTTCTTAAAAATTGAATTCTTGGTCCATTTTGGTTTCTGACAGTTTTGATTCTTTCAGTTTTGTCATTGAATCTTTGGTATTAAATTTTCAACGTTTATTTTTTATGAAAGATGTATTTTTTCTTACGCTATTAAAAAGGCTATTTAGTTTTTTTCATGGAGATAGAGAAAAAGATAGTGAAAAACTTTCTTCTTCTTTCTTTTGTGCTGGGTTTTCTTCTTATAAATCTTTGTTGTTTCTGCTCCTAGTTATACTAGAAGAGCTTGTTGAATCCTGGGGGATACGCCTAATATTATTTATCTCGGTGTAGGCGAAATATCCTTAAGGACAGTGTCTTTGGCACGCCTCAAGCTAAACCGTATATTCTCCATAATTCATCAAATTTTTCCAACAATTTCTAGAGCAAGTAACGATTGTCGTATACTTGTCATTTTGGTACTCATTGCAAATCGTGCAACATGAAATGCACCCCCGATTTACAATATATTTATTTTATTATTATTCGAAGTTATGGTCGAGTCACAGAAAATGCTTACCTGAATTGGGATTTACGTACCATGCCACATGCATCATACATATAATCACGATAATTTATTAATCGCGTATAAAGCAAGCTACGAATATTCATAATTATTTTCTTAAGTTTCGGATTATTGTGATGCTTAAGAATTATACATTCTTCTGACTTAGCACCACTCATGACCTATCCTTATTCCTTGCCAAGAAAGAAACAATTCTAATTTTTTTATCTATCCAATTTAATAACTCACTTAAATCACCACTTCAATATGCTAAACAAAAATAACGTAACATAACCATATAAGTAAGAAAGGTAAATCAAAATCCATAGCGTATTTAAGAAAAATCGTCCAACCAAACTTGCATGTATTCAAAACGAATTAATCTTCTAAGCCAATATACAACCGAAATAAGACGCAATCAGTACGCAATAGATACAAGAGATCGAATATTTTTCATAGAGCGAATGGAGTCCGTCACAAGCAAATAGAAACACTAATATATCAGAGGAAGTATATACTTAAAATGTAAACAAATACCGTGAGAATAGATTCGAGTGGACCTTTATATTGATAAAAAAGCTGAAAATTTGTAACTCAATCGGAATAATAACGCAACAATTATTGGACTGAAACTCCAAAATTGCAAATCGAAACCTCGATCAGTGACGAACTCGAACTAAACCACAGTACCTCAAACGAAATGCCTTGAAGCCCAAAAATCCAAGAGAAAGAAAAATTCAAATCCCTTTCTGTCTTTTATTTTTTGAATCGAGAGTCGAAATGGAACGAAATAAAAAATTTATAGCTACTGGAAATCAAAGAAAATGAATTGTCCGTTTGTTTAACCGAAAAATAGAATTTTGACTAAAGCTATAATTTAGAAGAACACGGGTTACTGATAATCGGAAGAATGAATGAAAGAAATCAATTCAGATAGCAAGGATATAATCGAGAAAAATAAGTAAACCAAAGTATATTCAGATAGTGTTTCGTGTCCCTACAATTGTTCAGCCCTATCTTTTTTATAGCTATTTTTGATATATATGTCTTGCATTTATCATAATAAGGCCATTATGGGTAATTAATGATATTGAATGCTACGTTACATAATCATTATATTCAAGACAGATTTTCTAACATTTTTAGCATATAAATCTTAAAATAATGTATTTGGACTCTCATGTATTGTCAAATTCATCCCTTGATTCTTGAATATAAATGTCTTGAATAGGAAGGGGCGCTGAATCCTTTGAATGCATGCCCGTGCGGCCGTGCCTCTTCCTTTGCCTTTGCTCGCATCCATTACTACTCGTGCCTCTTGGCTAGTTGAAATTCTTTGACCATTTGACCAGTCTATGTGTCACGACACTTCATCTCCATACTACTTAATATGTAAACTCAATTTTTCCAACACAGATAGTCCCCCCACTTGCCATTTATTCATCAATGGAATATTTGGGAAGTGGATTTCATTAAAACGGGAATTTTTGTCACGATTAATGTTGTAACAGAGTTGACGCTTCAATTGTCATTTCCATTTAATGTGTTTCACGTGTGTCACCTTCCTATTGGTTCTGCAGTTTTGCAGCACTTTTTTAGGCTTTCTTTTCGGCTTTCCTGTTCACGAAGTATCAGTTATCATTATTATGGCCCTTCCATGATTGCATTTTTTCCTTTTACGGTTTCTCTTTGTCTTTAACTCATAAAGTTTACTGAACACTTTATTTCTCAAATCTCTGTTTGTTTCTTCCTGGTATCATCCTTTTTCATTATGTCTTCATCGAACCCTAACCCTAGAAGGGTTTCCATTGTTGATAGTGCTCTTAGTAGCGGCAGAAAGGGAGGTAGGCACCGTAGTTCAGGATCTGCATGAGGCTCTTCTATTTTATCTCCTAGTTCTTGTCCTCCTTTTAGAACTAGAGGTTCCCTTTCTCAAAAATCTTCCTCTAAAGATAAAGAACCTTCTGAACAACGTGAGCCTTTAGTAGAAGACATAGTCCCTACAGAATTGTCTTTTTATCATGACGGGGAATCTCTTAGGAATCAGGTTTCTACTTTAGATCGTGCTGATGCTTTTCCCACTTAGATTACAGAAATTTTGGCTCATGTAGTTCGTAAATATTGCCATTGGAGTGATGACTTTCCTATTATTATTCCTAACCCAAAACAGAGAATCACTTCTTACTTGATGGGGTGTTTTTTTTTTGTTTATACATACCCTTTCACCTTAGGGTTCAAACCAGCTACTGACCCAGTCATTCTTGATTTTTGTCGTTTCTTCGATGTTTGTCTGGGTCAAATTGGCCCAATCATATGAAGGGATGTTTCCTGTTTAAGGCATTTAACCAATTCAGTTGGTGTTCCCTTTACTTTCCCTTACCTAATTCATCTTTACTCCCCTAGGTTTTTCGCAATGGTATTTTCACACTAGTAACCAGGAGTAAGAAAGTATTGTTGAGCCTTGAGGATGACAAGGACCGTGGTTGGTTTGGCCGATTTGTTGCTGCCCCCATTGCTAGTTTAGTTGGTGAAGATAACGTTCCCTTCCCTGAGAAGTGGAACTTTGCACGTAAGTCTTTTATCCCGTTCGTGCCTTTTTTCGTTCAAGTTTACCAACTTTTCTAATTTTGCTTTTCTTTTTCCTTTTTTAGCAACCATGGAAATTATGGAAGATGTTCCCAATTTTTGTGGCTGGGTAGACAGATTACTGAAGACGGCATCAATGGATGGGAGGTCTCAGAAAACACTTTCTAACTATTTTGGTTGGAAAGTAAAGACTCATGGTAAGAACTTCTTATTTTTTTTATCTTTCATACATATATTTCTCTTTATGGCTCTAATTTCAATCCATCTTTTTATCAAGATTTGCTATTCGATGAGTTACTGCCGAGGCAGTTGCGGCTTTTCGTGCCTCTTTGAGAACCCGTATCTCTTTGGAAAGGGCTCAAGAAATAGTCTTGGGTTCTTTGTCGAAGAGAAAAAGTCATTGAAGAGAAGATTCCGAAGAAGAGGAAGATGGTGGCTCTTTGGTGACAAGACCTCGATCTCGAAGATGCATAATTTCCGATTACGAAGCAGAGGCGTCTCCCCATCATTCTGTTCTTCTTACTGAGTCTATTGAAGCCTCGGTAGTAATTCCTGATGATGATGTTGACCTTGGTGATACTCATGAGTCCATTGAACAACTTTTTATTAGCAGTTTTGATAATGGAAGTTTTGGGCCTATTTTAGATTAAACAACCCTAGCCTCTTTTTAAACTCCCGTGCCTGTGATTCCTTCGTTGCCACCCCTAGTTGTTATTGTTCCTTCCTCAACTGTTACCTCTTCTACCACTCCTCTTTGACAATTCCACCTCTAATCGTTCATCATACTGAGGTGGGTTCTTCAAGTAGAAGTGTCGCTATGAGGAGGGTGGTTATTGAAGTTCCTGCTGAGAGCAACCTTTTGAGGAAATCATGTCAGGAAGATGTATGGCTGGAGAAGAAAAGATGGAGAGCCATAGTTCCCTGACTCTGATGAACGATATTGTGCATGCTACCTTGAAAGTATTTACCATCTTTTGTTTACTTTGTAATTTTTTTCTATGGGATTCTAATTTCTCTTTCCTCTTTTTTTAGGCCAATCTTATCGGTACAGAAATGATGAACATAATCCCCCTCTTGGTGTAGATAGCATACGATTCTCAGTAGAGAGCACGCGATTCTCAATTAGTGGCATTCAATTGGAAGGAGCAGTTCGAGAGTTTACAAATTGATGTGGAATTCTTACAAGAGAGCAAGAGTACCTTAGAGCAACAAGTGCGAGCTTTAACCTCAGAGTTAGTAGTTGCAAAAGCTTCCTCAAGCCAAACAGAAAAAGAAAAAGAGCGTCTCAAGTATTCCTTCTCAAAACAACTATCCAAAGCTAGTGAAGAGAACAAATAGCTGAAGGTTCTCTTGAGTCAAAAAGAGACTTACTATGGGGAGCTCCTGCAAAGCTTAACTCAAGCACAAGAATACCTTCGAGTCTCTTCTGATAAGGTTCGTGCTTTAGAAAGCTCCCATGCCTCTCTTCAAATTTCTTAAAACTCTACCCTAGCTGAAAATGAGGAGCTAAAGAATGAGATTGATGATTGGGAAAGGGATTATGAGACTTTTGAAGAGAAATCTGCTATTGAGGCAAGTTGGGCATTTCTAAACTTACGCTGTGATACCCTGATTGAAGCTGGCCAAGAAAATTTCAACTTAGAATCTGAATTGGCTAAGATCAATGAAACCATTGAGAAGGCTCAACAAACTCAAGATTTTCCTTCTCATGTGACTGAAGCTTCCGTGAATGTTGAAGTTGATATGTGTGTCCCAACTCTTCCAAACCATGTCGAGCATGTTGCTGCGAGTCAAGATCAACCCGCAACTGTTAATTCACCCGCCTAAGTTGAGGCCGCTGAAGTTGATGCACCTTCTTCAGTTCCCTCGTCTTCTTAGTGATAAATTTTGAATTCTCTCTTTATTGCAAGTACTTTTTTGGAAGGTTATGTTTAAAACCCTTGGTTTCATTTGAGGGTTTATTTTGGAAAATTGTAATCAAACCTTTAGCTTCATTTGAGGGTTGATTTTTGAAACGCAAGTCCCTAAGTCTTTTTATGGGGCAATCTGTATAAAGAATTCGTAGTTTTTCGACTAAGTTTTTACTTAGTCTTAAACTTTAATATTTTAGAAGTTTTCTCGTTACTATCTTGAACTTCTATTTAATTTATTCTTGCCTTTATTTCTAAGGACTTATAGAATAATCTACATTTTTATTCTTTAGAAAATGCTTATTTTAACTTCATGAATAACTAAATTAAACATGAATTTTATAAAAGGGGGCCCTTTTTATATTTCGACACTTAATAAAGAAGACGTCTCAAGTTCATAATGATGTTAACATACGGTAAAATAAATAAGAACACACATGTTTCTTTAGAAATAACATTGACATATTTTTATTTTAACTTTGTCTAGTTTTGAATAATTCTTTACATGTATTTGAATTACATCTATAAATTTCTCGTAACTGTTTTTCTTGTAACAGATTTTTAAGAAAAATAAAAACATGTCTTTTTTCTTTATAACCCATTTTAGAATAATAAAAACATGAGGTTTTTCTTTATAACTCGTTTTAGTACATGACTTTTACCCTAACTACAATTAGGTTTTCTTTGTCCTTGGCTCGTGACTTTGTGACTTTCACTCTGCACTTGACTCTTTCAGGCTTGATTTTTCTTCAATCTTCTTTGCCTTCTTTATACACATGCCCATGTATATTATGTAGTCCCCTAAGTGTTTGAGTGTTAAAGTATGAAGCCTCGAGCACTTAAATGTTTCTCTCATTTGGTCCTTTCCTTAAAAGAAAAACTATACGGGACTCAGAGATGCGATTATAGATGAAGACTGCTTAACCCTTTTGTATTTCTATCAGAATAATTATAACCATAGTCCAAAAATTTTAGTTTATTCTGTGTGCCTTACAGGTCATGACTCATCATTTAGTACGGGTTAGCCTTTATCATCTAAAATCGTTAGTAAAATTTAAACAATTCAAAAATAAACTTTAAAATATGAGTATCTGACCATGGGTATTCCTTAGATATAGTATCTCTTCTGGTGAATTGCATTCCAATGCGAAGGTAGTACTTTGCCATCCATTGTTTCCAACTAATATGCTCCTTTTGCCTGCAATACCACAGATTCTATAGGGTCCTTCCATGTTGGACTTAATTTTCCCGTATTAGCTGTCTTTGTAGATTGAAAAATCTTTTTGAGAACAGAGTACCCAATTTTGAATAATCTTAGGCGTGTTTTTGTCACGACCCAAACCCTGGTCGTGATGGCGCCCAACACAATGCTAGGCAAGCCCGACCAAAATATCCTCTTAACCAGCCAATTATTAAATAGATTAAACTTAAACAGTAGTTAGTCATAACAGGTGATAACCGAAACGTCAAAACATACAAAATACGGTCCCAAACATATCGTGGTGTCACGAGACTGAGCCTCTACGGAATAGCATCCTAATACAACCAAGTCTAGACAAATAGGAAATCAACAAGATGATAAGGAAGGAGAAAACAAGCTCTGCGGACGCTGGCAGCTACCTCGGAATCTCCGCAAAAGTAGGTATGAATCAGCAGCTAAAATGTCTCAACTGCTCTCGGGCACCTGTGGATCTGCACCAAAAAAGTGCAGGGGAGTGGGGTGAGTATATTTCAACTCAGTGAGTAACAATAATAAATAATAACTGAAAGTAAGAACTCCTGTGCTATCACTTAGCAGTTCTAAGGCTATCTTCACAAGTACGTCATCACTATAGTAGTACTTTAACCTCCAATCTACGTTTATCTCTACAAGATCTCCACACTGAACAAACCCTCGCTCGTACCCCTACGGTGTACGGCCATCTCAACATATAAAGGCACATACTTATATCTATAATGTATAAGTATCTAAGTAAATAGTAGGATATGATTAAGTATAATGCTGCGGCGTGCAGCCCGCTCCAATACATATACTGCTGCGGCGCGCAGCCCGCTCCATTTAACGTCGACGGCGCTCACTGGGGGTGTATACAGACTTCGGAGGGGCTCCCTAGGCCCAAGCGCTATGGTGCTATGGCGTGCAGCCAGGTCCACCATATATCACTGCGGCGTGCAGTCCGATCCAATATATATATATACATATATAATTATACTGCTGCGGCGTGCAGCCCGATCCCATAATATACCAGCGCTCACTGGAATGTGTGCAGACTCAGACTCCGAAGGGGCTCCTACAGCCCAAGCGCAATAATACTGCGGCGTGCAGTCCGTCCCACATGTATATTACATGTATATCACATGTATATTACGGCGGCGTGCAGTCCGATCCAAAATAGGTATCTATATACATAATACCTCATAATGGGTCTTCGACCCTATCCCAGCCAGTATGTACTTGGCCTCTCAGGCCCAATATAATATATCACAATGGGTCCTTGACCCTGTCTCAGTTAATATAGACTTGGCCTTTCAGGCCCAATATAACATCTCATAGTGGGTCCTCGACCCTATCTCATCTCATTCGGTATAAACTTGGCCATTCAGGTCCACTCAGCTAGAACAGGGAATTCCACCCTAGATAATCTCTCTCATTGTACACATCTAGTACAGGCTCATATTATGCTATGCAGCTAGAGCTATGGCTGAGTGTATATTTCCAACACGATGTAAAGGTCACCTAGCTCTATAGGTTCCCTAATGCTCTACAGATCGGCACAAGGCCCCAAACATGGCTATCAGCCCAATGGTACAGTTATAACCTCATTAACAGTTGTACAACACAGTATTCTATTAGCCGGGAAGGACTAAGTCCGAATCCCCTATCACAATGTCACCACGCCCATCATAGAACGCGTGTCTCATCTCAATATAGCACTGTAAAGTGCTAGTACGGGGTTTCAAACCCTCGGTACATTATTTACTACTACCACTCACCTCGAACCGGTAGAAGCTTCAATCCGCCTTGCGCTTGCCTCGCAAATCAATCTCCTCGGATGCCAAATCTGCTCAAAGTCATAGAGAATGCATCAATATACGCTAATTTCACGAAATTCATTCGAAATAACCCAATTTATATCAAAACCCACAAGTTGTCAAAACCCGACTTTTGGTACACTTGTCGAAAAATTACAAAAATTACATATTCGGAATCCTCATCTCGATACGAGTCTAGGCATATAAAATTTACCAAAATCGGACTCCATTTGCCCACTCAAATCAGTATTTTTCTTAAATTTAGGCCTAGGGCTCAAACCCACCTTAAATCTTCCATTTACAGGGATTTAACCAAGGATTTCATGTTAAAATGATGTAATTAAGCCACAAAACTTACCTCCAACGAATCCCCGATGAATTACCAGCAATTCCCGTGAGTTTCTCTCTCAAGAACTCAAAAATGGCGTTTTGGGTTAATGAACCCGTAGCCCCTCTGTTCTGTGATTAAATTCTCTGCCAGACCCATTTGCTCTACGCGATCGCGACTCTACTCACGCGATCGCGATGTTCAAACATTTCGCCCTCACGCGATCGCGACTCTCCTCACGCGATCGCGATGTACAAACATCCGGCTTCACGCGATCGCGTCCCTCTTCCTGCGATCGCGTAGCATATTTTTCCCTGGACCCTATTTCGCAGAACAGCAGTGCCTTTTGCCACAAATTGGTCCGTTTGGACCCCCGAATTCATCCCGAGGCCCCCGGGACCCCAACGAAAACCACCAACATACTCCAAAACACGATACGAACTTGTTCCAATCATAAAAACACCACCCTAAACATCAAAATCACCAATTACACACGGATTCAAGCCTAAATTTCTTAAAACTTTCCGAATTACACATTCGATCAAAAACCCGACCAAACGATGTCCGAATGACCTGAAATTTTGCGGGCACATCTAAAATCACCTAACGGAGCTACTGCAACTATCGGAATTCCATTCCGACTCCCGGATCAAAATCTCACCTACCGTTCGGATTTCGCCAAAATTCAACCTTAGCCAATTCAAGCCTATTTCTACACCGGCCTCCAAATTCAATTCCGATCGCTCCCCTAAGTCACAAATCACCTTCCGGAACTAACCGAATCATCAGAATCCGATTCCGAGCCCTCTAACCAAATAGTCAACTCCGGGTTGACTTTCCTTATTCAAGCTTCCTCCCAAAAGGCTATATGCCTCATTTCCAATTTAATTTCACTCCTAACTCCCCCGATAGACTCTAACACTTATATAAAAGCATGAATTATGTAATTACAACATAACGGGGTGGTAATTCCCGTGACGACGGGCCGGGTCGTCACATTCTCCCCTCTTAAGCAAATGCTCATCCTCGAGCGGGTCAAGAAACATACACGGAGTCTCAAACAAGTGAGGATATCTGTTCCGCATCTCTCGCTCGGTCTCCTATATGGCCTCCTCCATGGGCCAACCTCTTTACTGCACCTTCAATGACGCAATCTCCTTAGACCTCAATTTTCTCACCTGACGTCCCAAAATGGCAATAGGCTCCACATCATAGGATAGATCACCATCAAGCTGAATGGTACCGAAATCTAATACATGAGACGGATCTCCAATGTACTTCCGGAGCATAGACACATGGAATACTGGATGAACGCTGGATAAACTGGGTGGCAAGGCTAACTCATATTCCACCTCTCCAACTCTCCTGAGTATCTCAAAAGGGCCAATATACCTGGGACTCAGCTTTCCTTTCCTCCCGAACCTCATGACACCCTTCATAGGTGAAATCTTCAACAATACTCGTCACCAACCACGAACGACAACTCTCGAACTCTACGGTCCGCGATAACTCTTCCGACGAGACCGTGTCGTACGAAGCCTCTCCTCGGATCAACTTTGCTCTATCCGGAGCATCCTGGACCAACTCGGTCCCTATCAATCTAACCTCACCAGAGCTCAAACCATCCCACGGAGATCTACACCGTCTGCCATACAATGCCTCGTACGGGCCATCTGAATACTCGACTGGTAGCTGTTGTTGTAGGCAAACTCGGCAAGTGGTAAGAATTCATCCCACGAACCACCAAAATCAATCACACATGCCCGCAACATATCCTCCAGGATCCGAATAGTACGCTCAGACTGCCCATCTGTCTGGGGGTGAAATGTTGTACTCAACTCAACCCTCGTACCCATCTCTCGCTGAAATGCTCTCCAAAACTGGGAAGTGAACTGAGTGCCTCTGTCAGATATAATAGACACCGGGACCCCATGCAACCTGACAATCTCCCGAATAAAGATCACTGCCAACCGCTCCGATGAGTAAGTAGTACTAACCGGGATGAAATGTGCGGACTTAGTCAGCCGATCAACAATCACCCATACAGAATCAAACTTCCTCGCTGTCCGAGGGAGCCCAGTAACAAAATCCATGGTGATCCTCTCCCATTTCCACTCGGGAATAACCATACGCTGAAGAACACCGCCCGGTCTCCGATGCTCATATTTGACCTGCTGGCAATTGAGGCACTTAGCTACATGCCTAACAATATCCATCTTCATTCTCCTCCACCAGTAGTGCTGTCTCAAGTCTTGGTACATCTTTGCGGCACCTGGGTGAATAGAGTACCGCGAACTGTGTGCCTCCTCAAGTATCAACTCCCGCAAACCATCAACATTGGGCACACATATACGGCCCTGCATCCTCAAAACACCATCACTGTCGATAGTCACATCTCTGACATCATTATGCTGCACTCTGTCCTTAAGGACAAGCAAATGTGGGTCATCATACTGTCGCTCTCTGATGCGATCATATAAGGAAGATCGAGAAACAATACAAGCCAACACTCGACTCGGCTCCGAAATATCTAATCTCACTAGCCGATTGGCTAGGGCCTGAACATCATAAGCAAAAGGCCTCTCCCCAACTGGGATGAAAGCTAGGCTGCCCATGCTAACCGCCTTCCGACTCAAGGCATCGGCCACCACATTGGCCTTTCCTGGATGATACAAAATAGTGATATCATAGTCCTTAAGCAACTCCAACCACCTCCGCTGTCTCAAATTAAGGTCCTTCTGTCTGAATAAGTGCTGAAGGCTGCGATGATCCGTGAACACCTCACATGAGACACCATACGGGTAATGCCTCCAAATCTTCAAGGCATGAACTATGGCTGCTAGCTCCAAATCATGAACAGGGTAGTTCTTCTCGTGGGGCTTCAACCGACGAGAGGCATAAGCAATGACCCTACCCTCCTGCATCAACACACAACCAATGCCCACTCCCGAGGCATCACAATACACAGTATAAGAATCTGAAGCTGACGTCAATATCAAGACCGGTGCCGTGGTCAATGCTGTCTTGAGCTTTTGAAAGCTCTCCTCACACTCCTCGGACCACACAAAAGGAGCACCCTTCTGAGTCAATCTAGTCAAGGGTGAAGCAATAGAAGAGAACCCCTGAACGAATCGGCGATAATACCCTGCCAATCCCAGAAAGCTACGGATCTCAGTAACTGAGGTCGGTCCGGGCCAACTCTGCACTGCCTCGACCTTCCTCGGATCTACCTGAATACCATCACAGGACACCACGTGCCCTAAGAATGCCACGGACTCAAGCCAGGAACTCACATTTGGAGAACTTGGCATACAGCTTCTCCTCTCTCAATCTCTGCAACACAACACTCAAGTGCCGAGCATGCTCCTCCTGGCTACGAGAGTAGACAAGTATGTCATCAATGAATACGATCACAAATGAATCAAGATACGGCTTGAATACACTGTTCATCAGATGCATAAATGCTGCTGGGGCGTTGGTCAGCCCAAAAGACATCACAAGGAACTCATAGTGACCATATCTGGTCCTGAATGCAGTCTTCATAATGTCAGACTCTCTAATATTCAGCTGATGGTAGCCCGAACGAAGATCAATCTTCGAGAATACCCTAGCTCCCTGGAGCTGATCAAATAAATCATCAATACGAGGAAGAGGATACTTATTCTTCACTGTTACTTTGTTTAGCTGCCTATAGTCAATACACATCCTCATAGATCCGTCCTTCTTCTTAACAAACGGGACCGGTGCACCCCACGGCGACACACTCGGCCGAATGAACCCCTTATCTAGGAGTTCCTGGAGCTGCTCCTTCAATTCTTTCAACTCGGCTGGTGCCATACGATACGGAGGAATAGAAGTAGGCTGAGTGCCTGGCACCAAATCGATACCAAAATCAATATCCCCGTCCGGCGGCATGCCCGGCAGGTCTGAGGGAAACACATCAGGAAAGTCTCGCACAATGGGAACAGAATCAATACTGGGAGTCTGGGCCTCGACTTCCCGCACAAATGCTAAATAAGAGAGACATCCCTTCCCAACCATTCGTTGGGCCTTGAGAAAAGATATTACCCTGCTAGGTACATACTCGGTCGTGCCTCGCCACTCGATCCTCTGAATGCCCGGCATAGCCAAAGTGACTGTCTTAGCATGACAGTCCAGAATAGCATGACATGGAGATAGCCAGTCCATGCCCAATATAACATCAAAATCAATCATGCTGAGAAACAACAGGTCTACTCGGGTCTCCAGACCTCCAATAGTGACCAAACAGGACCGGTATACGTGGTCCACAACAATAGTATCCCCTACCGGGGTAGATACATGCACTGGCAGCTCAAGACTCCCTCGGGTCGTGCCCAAACGAGGAGCAAAATATGTAGACACATAAGAATAAGTAGAACCGGGATCAAACAATACTGAGGCATCTCTGTGGCAGACTGAAATAATACCTGTAATGACATCATCGGAAGCAACGGCCTCAGATCGGCCCTGCAAAGCATAACATCTAGCATGTCTGCCTGATCGGCCTCCCCCTCGGGTGACCCCTAGCTGCCTGACCCTCACCCCTAATTGCCGGGGCGGATGCTGAAGTAGAAGGACCAGATGATGAGGGCTACCCCCTCTGTTGATATGGCCTGGGAACAAAATGGGGACACTTTTTACGGATGTGACCAAACTCTCCGCACTCAAAGCAACTCCCAGGTGCTGGGGGCTAAGACTGATGAGGACCCCTAGCACCGGAGTGTCCAGCTGATGAACTAGGTCGAGAAGAGCCCTAGGTAGATAGGGCATGTGAAGAACTCTGCGCTGGCATAGCGCTAAGAGATGGCTGGCTCTGGTGCGAACCCTGATAACCATGGCTAGAAGACGACCTGCGGCGATCTGAGCGGGCCGACTGTGAAGACCTGAAAGAGCAACCTCGGCTCTGCAGACCCTGACCTCTGATCTGAGTGCCACTAGAACTAGCTGATCCTCGAGGCCTCTTGGCCTCCCTCTCATCTCGCTCTCTGCGACGATCTGTCTCTATGTCGCGAGCAATATCCACAGCATCCTCAAATGTACGACTCAAAACCCTCTCCCGAGTCATCAGAATACGAATGGGATAAATGAGGCCGTCCACGAACCGCCCAATCCTCTCTCTGTCGGAATGAACCAACCACGGTGCATATCCGGACAACTCTGTAAACCTGATCTCATACTCTGACACTGACATGTCCCCCGACGGAGACCCTCAAACTGCCTACGCATCTCCTCTCTCTGAGATCGAGGCACCCATTTCTCCGAGAACATAGTGGAGAACTCCGGCCATGATAGTGGTGTTGCCCCGGCTGGCTGGCCTGCGGCGCTCATAAGCCTCCCACCGAGCAAAGGCTGGTCCTTGGAAACTGAAAGGTAGTGAAAGATACCCCACTGGACTCCGATATCCCCTGCCGTACGAAGCATCCAGCGGCACTTATCCAGAAAACCTCGGGCGTCCTCGCCGGGAGCACCAGAGTGAACACCGGAGGAGATAATCCGGTGAACCTCTCGAGACGACGCCGCTCATCGTCCGTCATAGTTGGGACCCTGTCCCCCGAATCCGATCCGCTGGGTCGAACCGAAACACAGGCCGAACCGGGAGGAGCCTCGCGGTGTCTGTAGGCCCTGCACTGCTGGCTCTGGAGTGCGTACTGCGGGGGTCTGATGACCACCCCCGGTCCCTGATGCAGCTGCTGCGGTAGTAACTGAAACCGCCTGTGCCAGGCCAGTGCAAACTGCTAGTATCTGAGCCAGGGTCTCCTGTAGACCCGGAATGACAATGGGCACAGCTGGTGCCTGAACTGGTGCTGCTGGCACCTCTGCAACTGGGGGCTGTGGGTCAGCTGGTACTACATCAGTTGCCCGACCTCCGCCACGACCACAGCCGCGTCCACGGCCTCTAGCAGGTGGTAGTGGTGGTCATCCTCCCCGTCCGGAAGCTCGAGTTCTCGCCATCTGTGAGAGAATAGAATGTCAAAGTTTAGTTTAAGTCAAAATTAATCGCACGACAAGAATTCCAAGAATTGAAACTTTTCCTAAAAGGTTTGCAGGCTCCCGAGGATAAGTACAGGCGTCCCCGTACCGATCCACGAGACTCTACTAAACCGGCTCATGACTCGCGAGACCTGTTAACCTGGGCTCCGATACCAACTTGTCACGACCCAAACCCCGGTCGTGATGGCGCCCAACACAATGCTAGGCAAGCCCGACCATATCATCTCTTAACCCAGCCAATTATTAAATAGATTAAACTTAAACAGTAGTTAGTCATAACAGGTGATAACCGAAACGTCAAAACATACAAAATACGGTCCCAAACATGTCGTGGTGTCACGAGACTGAGCCTCTACAGAATAGCATCCTAATACAACCAAGTCTAGACAAATAGGAAATCAACAAGATGATAAAGAAGGAGAAAACAAGCTCTGCGGACGCTGGCAGCTACCTCGTAATCTCCGCAAAAGTAGACAAGGATCAGCAGCTACAATGTCTCAACTGCTCTCGGGTACCTGTGGATCTGCACAGAAAGTGCAGGGGAGTGGGGTGAGTATATTTCAACTCAGTGAGTAACAATAATAAATAATAACTGAAAGTAAGAACTCCTGTGCTATCACTTAGCAGTTCTAAGGCTATCTTCACAAGTACGTCATCACTATAGTAGTACTTTAACCTCCAATCTACGTTTATCTCTACAAGATCTCCACACTGAACAAACCTTCGCTCGTACCCCTACGGTGTACGGCCATCTCAACATATAAAGGCACATACTTATATCTATAATGTATAAGTATCTAAGTAAATAGTAGGATATGATTAAGTATAATGCTGCGGCGTGCAGCCCGCTCCAATACATATACTGCTGCGGCGCGCAGCCCGCTCCATTTAACGTCGACGGCGCTCACTGGGGGTGTATACAGACTTCGGAGGGGCTCCCTAGGCCCAAGCGCTATGGTGCTATGGCGTGCGACCGTGTCCACCATGTCATTCCCGCGTGCGGTCCGATCCAATATATATATACATATATAATTATACTCCTGCGCGCGTGCGCCCGATCCCATAATATACCGGCGCACACTGAATGTGTGCGGACTCGGACTCCGAAGGGCTCCTACCGCCCACGCGCGATAATACCGCGGCGTGCGGTCCGTCCCACGTGTATATTACACGTATATCACATGTATATTATCGCGGCGTGCGTCCGATCCAAAATAGGTATCTATATACATAATACCTCATAATGGGTCCTCGACCCTATCCCGGTCAGTATGTACTTGGCCTCTCAGGCCCAATATAATATATCACAATGGGTCCTTGACCCTGTCTCAGTTAATATAGACTTGGCCTTTCAGGCCCAATATAACATCTCATAGTGGGTCCTCGACCCTATCTCATCTCATTCGGTATAAACTTGGCCATTCAGGTCCACTCAGCTAGAACAGGGAATTCCACCCTAGATAATCTCTCTCATTGTACACATCTAGTACAGGCTCATATTATGCTATGCAGCTAGAGCTATGGCTGAGTGTATATTTCCAACACGATGTAAAGGTCACCTAGCTCTATAGGTTCCCTAATGCTCTACAGATCGGCACAAGGCCCCAAACATGGCTATCAGCCCAATTGTACAGTTATAACCTCATTAACAGTTGTACAACACAGTATTCTATTAGCCGGGAAGGACTAAGTCCGAACCCCTATCACAATGTCACCACGCCCATCATAGAACGCGTGTCTCATCTCAATATAGCACTGTAAAGTGCTAGTACGGGGTTTCAAACCCTCAGTACATTATTTACTACTACCACTCACCTCGAACCGGTAGAAGCTTCAATCCGCCTTGCGCTTGCCTCGCAAATCAATCTCCTCGGATGCCAAATCTGCTCAAAGTCATAGAGAATGCATCAATATACGCTAATTTCACGAAATTCATTCGAAATAACCCAATTTATATCAAAACCCACAAGTTGTCAAAACCCGACTTTTGGTACACTTGTCGAAAAATTACAAAAATTACATATTCGGAATCCTCATCTCGATACGAGTCTAGGCATATAAAATTTACCAAAATCGGACTCCATTTGCCCACTCAAATCAGTATTTTTCTTAAATTTAGGCCTAGGGCTCAAACCCACCTTAAATCTTCCATTTACAAGGATTTAACCAAGGATTTCATGTTAAAATGATGTAATTAAGCCACAAAACTTACCTCCAACGAATCCCCGATGAATTACCAGCAATTCCCGTGAGTTTCTCTCTCTAGAACTCAAAAATGGAGGTTTCATGAATGAAACCCGTAGCCCCTCTGTTCTGTGATTAAATTCTCTGCCAGACGAATTAACCCTACGCGATCGCATAAAACCTCACGCGATCGCAATGCTCCAACCTTCAGACTTACGCGATCGCAGGCTTTGCTTCGCGATCGCAGAGCTCGGGATTTCTCCCTTACGCGATCGCATGGCCATCTCCGCGATCGCGGAGAACAAAATTTTTCTGCGATTATTGCAGCAGAACAGCAATGCCTTTTGGCACAAATTGGTCCGTTTGGACCCCCGAATCCATCCCGAGGCCCCCGGGACCCCAACGAAAACCACCAACATACTCCAAAACACGATACGAACTTGTTCCAATCATAAAAACACCACCCTAAACATCAAAATCACCAATTACACACGGATTCAAGCCTAAATTTCTTAAAACTTTCCGAATTACACATTCGATCAAAAACCCGACCAAACGATGTCCGAATGACCTGAAATTTTGCAGGCACATCCAAAATCACCTAACGGAGCTACTGCAACCGTCGGAATTCCATTCCGACTCCCGGATCAAAATCTCACCTACCGTTCGGATTTCGCCAAAATTCAACCTTAGCCAATTCAAGCCTATTTCTACACCGGGCCTCCAAATTCAATTCCGATCGCTCCCCTAAGTCACAAATCACCTTCCGAAACTAACCGAATCATCAGGAATCCGATTCCGAGCCCTCTAACCAAATAGTCAACTCCGGGTTGACTTTCCTTATTCAAGCTTTCTCCAAAAAGGCTATATGCCTCATTTCCAATTTAATTTCACTCCTAACTCCCCCGATAGACTCTAACACTTATATAAAAGCATGAATTATGTAATTACAACATAACGGGGTGGTAATTCCCGTGACGACGGGCCGGGTCGTCACAGTTTTCTAGTTGTAGTACTGTTCTATGACTTTCTTTTGTGCTGCCATTCTTACTAATGCAGCTTCCCTTCTTCCTTCAAGTAAATCGAGGCTCACATGCATTTATTTGTCATTAGACTCTTATGTTGCATGTGTGAACCTTGTACTTGGCTCTCCTATCTCAATTTAAGTTAAAGCTTCTGCTCCATAAACCAACGAAAATGGTATTTCTCCCATACTTATTTTTGTTGTAGCACTTCTGGCCAATTTCCTTTTGACTCTTCCAAACGCTTCTTTAAATCATTGATAATAACCTTGTTTGTTTACTCTGCTTTCCCATTACCCACTGAATGATAAGATGTGGATGTAATCTTTTTAATTTGCCAACTTTGAAAGAATTCTGTGATTTGAGCTCCTAAACTGAGGGCCATTATTACATACAATTTTCTTTGGTACACCAAATCGGCATATGATATTCCGCCAGATAAAACCTTTTACTTTCTTTTCTCGTACCTATTTGAATGCTCCTACCTCTACCCATTTAGTAAAATAATCAGTAAGTATGAGTAAAAATATCACCTGACCTTTTGCTTGTGATAATGGACCCACAATATCCATTCCCAATTTCATAAATGGTCGCGATGCGATGACTGGATGTAGTAATTCCACAAGTCTATGCATGTTGTTTCCGTACCTCTAACATCTATCACATTTATCCACAAATCTTTCTGCTTCTTCTTCCATTTTAGGCCAATAATATTCTGCCCTAATTAAGGTTCTTACTAGAGATCTTCCTCCGACGTGATTCCCATAATGCCCCTCGTGTATTTCCCTCATTACGTACTCCATTTGATAAGGTCTGAGGCACCTGGCTAAGGGACCACCAAACATTTTACAATATAGGTTGCCTAGTTTAAACAGTATCGAGCAACCTTTTTTCGAAGTGTATGAGCTTTTTTCTTGTCATTAGGGACGGTTCCATACTGGAAAAAAGTGACAATCTCGTTCCTCCAATCCTAAGTTAAATGATTAAAATTTAACTCATTCTTGTTGTGGTTGAGAAGTGAATGAAATAAATGAATAACTGAGGCGTTTGCATCACTTGCCACGTTAAGATGCGAGATTAGCTAAGGCATCCGCTTCAAAAATTTTATCCCTTGGTATATGTGTAACCTTCCACGTTTGAAATTGCTTTATCAATTATCGTACCTTTTCTAAATATTGTTTCATCCTTGCCTCCCTACTTTATAAGTCCCCAACATTTGATTAACCACGAGTTGTGAATTGCTTTTGATCATAATCTAATTTATGCCAAGTTCTCGTGCCATTTCTAAACCTGCAATCATAGCCTCATACTCTGCCTCATTGTTAGTTATAAAGTGATATTTGATAGCTTGTCGAATAGTTTCACCCGTAGGTGGTACCAAAGAATTTTGTGATTTGAGCTCCTAAACCTGCATCTTTTATGTTAGACGAACCATCAGTGAATAAAGTCCAAGTTCCTGGATTAGCTCTATTAAACACATGTAATTCTTTCTCTGCTTCTAATTGCATCCCTTGGCTAAAATCAGCCACAAAATCAGCTTACACTTGTGATTTTATAGCAGTTCTAGGTTGCTACGTGATTTCATATTCACTTAACTCTATAGCCCACTTAGCCAACCTACCTGATAACTCATGCTTATGTAATATATTATGTAAAGGATATGTGGTTACTACAACAATAGGATGACACTGAAAATAATGTCTTAATTTCCTAGATGTCATAATTAATGCAAGTGCAAGCTTTTCTTATTGTGGATACCGCGTCTCCGCATCTAACAAAGATTTACTAACATAGATGGGGGATTGTTTACCTTTTTCTTCTCGGACCAAAACAATACTTACCACTACTTCTGAAATAGCATGGTAAATGAGTAGTCTTTCCCCAGCCTTTCATTTTGCTAGCAAAGGTGGATTTGATAAGTATGTTTTCAAATTCCTGAGTGCTTGTTTACATTCCTTATTCCATTCAAAAAGGTCCTCCTTCTTAAGGGCTGAGAAGAATTTAAAGCACTTCTCCGGTGATTTAGAAATGAATCTTTCCAAGGCTGCAATTCTCCCTGTTAATCGTTGAACTTCTTTCTTGTTCGAAAGTATATCAGGAATTTCTTCAATGGCCTTAATCTGTGCAGGATACATTTCAATACCATGGTTAGAAACAAGGAAACCTAAGAACTTACCTGATGCAACACCAAATGCACATTTTTCGGGCTTTAACTTCATATTAAATTTCCACAAAATTTTAAATATTTCAGACAGATGCGATATATGATCTCCTGAATGCTGAGTTTTAATGAGCATATTATCTATATAAAACCTCCATAGTTTTTCCCAAATGCTCTTGAAACATTTTGGTAACCTCCGATATGTTGCGCCTACATTCTTTAGAACAAAGGGCATTACTTTATAACAGTAAGTCCATATGTCTGTTATAAATGAAGTTTTTTCTTCATCTGCTGGATCCATCTTGATTTGATTATAACCTGAATATGCATCTAAAAAACGTAAGAATTTGTGCCCTACAGTAGCCTCAATTAATTGATCTATATGAGGTAATGAAAAAGATTCTTTAGGACAAGCTTTGTTAAGATCTGTATACTCTACACAGACTCACAATTTACAGTTCTTTTTAGGTACCGCAATAGTGTTGGCTAGCCAATTAAGATACTTTACCTCGCGAATAAACCCATTTTTTAACAATTTTTGCACTTCATCCTGAATTACATGATTCTTGAAAGTGCCCTGCTTTATTTTCTTTTGTTTGATGGGTGGATGAGATGGGTTCTCGTTTAACTTGTGAGTCATTACCTCTAGTGGTATACCTGTCATATCAGAATGGGACCAAGCAAAATAGTCTGTGTTAGCTTTTAAAAATTCAATCAACTTACGTTTCATATCCAGGCTAAGATTGGCTCCTATATACATTTTTCTCTCTGGCCAGTTTATCAACAAAACCACAGCCTCCAGCTCTTCTATTGTCGTTTTGATGTTTTCATTTTTTTCTGGTTCTTGAATGGAATTGGCCCTTGAATCTACATCTATTTGCCCTTGTTCAGTTGAGGTTGACGTTATGTTATCCTCAACTGGATTTTGTAATTACTATTTTTCTTCACCCTTCGTACTTGAATCTGCCACGGAGTTGATGCTCCTGGATGTCTGTTGATCTCCCCTGATTTGACATATTCCCCATGGCACTAGAAATTTAATTACTTGATGCAAGATTGATGGAACAACGTCCATGTCATGGATCCACTGCCTCCCAAGAATTATGTTATAATCCATTTCTATTTCCACTACCTGAAATTTTATGTCTTTGACAAAGCCTTCTGCGAATGTAGCTATCACTTCCCTTTTCTTTACAACACTGGAATTGTGAAATTCTGACAAAGTATGCTCTTTTGGTACCAATCTATCTTCTGCTTGCATTTCGTATAACACTCTTAAAAAAATAATGTTCACGGAACTACCTGGATCAATTAAAACTTGTTTCACATTAGTGTCATGTACAAGTAAAGATATTACCAGTGCGTCGTTATGTGCATCATCGAACTTAATATTTTCTTCCTCTAAAATATGTCGCAGCCGCTTCCCGTTGGTAATTGTTACTTTGGAAATCTTGTTAGCTACAGTATATGATATTCCATTGATATCTTTTCCCCCACTTATAACGTTGACAGTTCTTTTGGGTGAAGGTGGTTTTGGAGGCTCTTGCATGTTCTTCATGTAAGCTTGCTTTCCCTTCTCACTGAACAACTTAGTAAGATATCCTTATTTCAGTAAATGATCAACTTCACTTTGTAAAAATCTATATTCTGCCGTTTTATGCCCGTGGTCATTGTGAAACTCGCACTAATGATCAGGGTTACGCCTGTTTGGATTCGATCTCATCTCTTTTGGCCATCGAACCTTATCTCTCATGCTTCTTAAAATAGCCACGAGTCAAAAGTGCTCACGTTGAAATTATAACCGCCAAACCTTGCCTTTAGACCTCCATCATCATTTCGTGATTTATGTGTACTTCGATCATTCAATTATAGATGATGAGCCTGACTCTCTATTCCTCGAATATGATTGTACCTTTGATTGTCATATTTTTACCGTGAATCTCTTCCTGCATGTCCTATGTATGGCTCGTAGCTATTTTACCGGATCTTTTTTTTGTTTTTCGCCCGTCTTGAGCTTACCTTTTCTTCTTTTTGATTCCGTGATATAATATCTTCTTCAATCCTTAACTTTGTGCTATATTTGTTGTAAATGTCATTTCATGTTGTAGTTGGGAATTCACGAAGGCTTTCCTTGATTCGCCTCGTAGCTTTTGAGCCTTTTCCATTCAAATTGCTTGTGAAAGCTATAGCTGCCCATTTATTTGGTACACGTGGCAATGCCATACTTTCATGCTGTAATCTTTCCACAAATTCCCTAAGCAATTCCAAATCCCCTTGTTTGATTTTAAAAATATCTTCCATTCTTTTTTCGACTTTTTAAGCTCTCGAGCGTGTTTTGATGAAAGAATCTGCAAGCTAAGCAAAAGAATTTATAGAAATTTTGGGTAAAAGAGAATACTATGTTAGTGCACCCTTAGTGAGTGTTTCACCAAATTTCTTGACTAATACTGATTCAATCTCCTGCTTAGTCAAATCGTCGCCTTTTATGCTTGTTGAGAATGCAATCACGTGGTCGCGTGGGTCTGTTGTTCCATCGTATTTTGGTATATCAGACATTTTGAATTTCTTTGGGATTGGAAGGATAGCGGCACTTGGCTTCCAGGGTTATTGTGAAAATTTATCCATATCCACCCTTTTGATCACAGGTGGCAACCCAGGTATTTTCTCTATGATCTCACTTTGCTCCTTGAGCTGTTTCTGCATTGTTAGTACTAAATTTTGTAAATCAGGATTAACTAAGTTACCTGGTTCTCCATCCTGTGATTCATTGGGGGTTCCACCACTACCTTAATTAACGAGCCCGGAACGAGGGTTCTCCAGAGTGTTGTTATTTGGAGTGGGTTTGGGTGGTGCAGCAGGTAATTGGCTAACAAAAGCCTGAAGAGCTTTATTGACTTGTGAGCCAATAAGTTTTTGCAAAGCCTCATCCATAGTTTCAACATTTCAAATTGAGATTGTCCATCTGTATGAGACCATCAGGAGTGCCTTTACGAGACCACTGTCGAGAGCCTCGTGGAGAAGGAATCAGCACGTTATTGTTCTGTAGATCTCTCGGAAGCTGTTGGGTTGTTTGATTTTCTTGGTTTCCTTGAATGTTGTGATTGTTGTTCGACATGGTTGATGCAACAAAGAAAGTTAGGCTAAAATAAAATGGATTATCGGACTCCCGGTAATGGAACCAATTTGTTTAACAAAAAATGAATTTTGACTAAAGCTATAATTTAGAAGAACACGGGTTACTGATAATCATAAGAATGAATGAAAGAAAGCAATTCGGATAGCAAGGATATAATCGAGAAAAACAAGTAAACCAAAGTATATTCAGATAGTGCGTCGTGTCCCTACAATTGTTCACCCCTCTCCTTTTTCTAGTTATTTTTGAGATATATGTCTTGCCTTTGTCTTAATAACGCCATTATGGGCAATTAATAACATTGAATGCTACGTTACATAATCATTATATTCAAGACAGATTCTCTAACGTTTTTAGAATTTAAGGCTTATTAAAACTGTATTTGGACTCTCACGTGTTGTCAAATTTATTCCCTTGATTCTTCTTGATTCTTGAATTTAAATGTATTGAATAGGTATTGGCGCTGAATCCTTTGAATGCCTGACCGTGCCTCTTCATTTGCCTTCGCTCGCATCCATTGCTACTTGTGCCTCTTGGCTAGTTGATTTTTTTTGACCATTTGACCAGTCTACATTTCACGACATTTCATCTCCTTACTACTTTAATATGTAAACTCAATTTCCCCAATACATCGTTTCCTTTTAAACTTTCCGATTTTTGAATCAAATCGAACCAAGAGAAACAGTAGAATGAAAAATCTTTAATCCACAATCCTAAATAGCGAGTGTTATTAGCCGTGAATGTGATTTCACCTTTTTAGTTTGTTCTATCCGTTTTATTATGGAGCATCGATGTAGGCTCTTGGAGATTAAGGTTTTATGGATGAATGTAACAACCCGGATGGTTATTTTTGGAATTTACACCCCAGATCCCCTATTAATTGCTTTCTCCAAGTTTATTTCTACTATTTTGATTTGCCGGGATGTTCGGTTTTGAGTTTCGGAGAGTTTTAGGACACTTAATCACTAAATTAGGGGCATTTTTGTTATTTTACATAATTTCGTATCTTAGCTTAGAATTTAATTATAGACTCAGTTATTTGAAGTGTTATTTACATTATGAAATTGAATTTAATTGATTAGGGCCATTTGGAATTGGATACTCGTGGCATAGGCGTGGTTTCTAGGTAAGTGGCTTGTCTAACCTTGTGTGGGGGAACCTTTACCCCTTAGGATTGTTATTGTGGTAATTGAGATACCTTGTACGTGACACGATGAGCACATACTTGTGGTAATTGTTGAAACCCCGATTTTTCATTGAAAATAGCCTTGAATTGTGTTCTTCCGTTTTCTTGCTTATACTGTTTGGAAACTAAACCTGCTATTAGCCTAGAGAAGCATGTCTACTTGAATAAGTTTCTTTAACTGTCTTAAATGCCTTAGTTGCATTATGTGAATCATGATAGTTTAGGATTACTTGCTTTACTTTGATATACAATTGATTGGATTGAATTTTTCTTGTTGATGCGTATTTACTTTGGGACTGCGGGACGGTATCCCGGTAGCTCTCATGTATGTTTACTTTGGGATTACAGAATTGCATTCCGGGAGATCCCCCTGCACATTTATGAGTTGGACTCAGGACTACACCTGGGAGATTCCACTGGATATAATATTTATATTTAGGGACTACAGGATGGTATCTTGGAGGATCCTCGGTTATTATCTTAGAGATGAGTTGTATTCTCTTCTGTGTTTTACTTGTCTCTATAGTAGTTGTTGTTGTCCGTCATATCTTATGTTAATTGTTTACACTGTTTATTTTATATTGTTAAACCTTATATCTTATTTAACCTCGGTAGAGCCCTGACCTTCCTCACCACTACCCAACCGATGTTAGGTTTGGCAATTACTGAGTGTTGTTATGGTGTACTCATGCCCTTCCCGCGCATGTTTTTCATGTGCAGATCCAAGTACGCCGACTCAGTCCTACCACCCCTAAGGCGAGGCTACTGTTATAATGACTTCGAGGTATATCTCTTTTTCTATTCCTGTTGTTTAGTATTAACCCTTATGTATTTAAGTTCTTGTTAGACATTCTGCAGTTATAGCTATGTATTGCTTCTTAGCTTGTGATTCATGGGTTTCCGGGTCTTGGATTTATGTATTTTGTTTTGGGAATTAATATACCACTGGTTATTTTCCTTATTTCTGTTTTAAGTTGTTTACTTCCGTAAATTTTGGTTCCTTTGCCGCAATTTAGGCTTACCTAGTCGTAGAGACTATGTGCCGTCATGATGGTTCACGGAGGGAGAATTTGATTCGTGACAAGTTGGTATCAGAGCTCTAGGTTCAAAGGATCCATGGATCACAAGCTGGCTTATTAGAGTCTCACTGATCGGTACAGAGACATATGTGCTTATCTACGAGAGGCTATGTAACTGTTAGGAAAATTCCACTTTATTTGAGTTCCTTGTCGTGCGAGATTTTTGATATCATAATTCTAAACTTCTACCTTTCTATTCTCTCATAGATGGTGAGGACACGTGATACTCAATATGACCAGGCACCCGTGCCCTCTACTGGAGTCGTCAGAGGTTGGGGCTAGGGTAGAGGCCGAGGACGCGCTCATAGTGAAGCCAGAGCACCCTCGCGAGCTACCACCGAGGTACCACCAGTAGTGTCAGCCGGAGTCCAGACACCTGATACATCTACCACTACTACTCCAGCACTCCAGGAGACTTTGGCACAATTTATGAGCATGTACAAAACTTTGGCTCAGGCAGGGTTGCTTCCCCTTGCTGCAGCCACATCCTAAGCTGGGGAGGAGTACAGACTCCCGCGCCCACACTCCTAAGCAATGAGTGCATGTTGAGCAGATCCCAGAGATTATTCCTACACCGCCTACAATACCAGTTCATCCCGAGGACAAGGCAGCAGTTTCAGAGGATGAGCAGCAGAGACTTGAGAGGTTCAAGAAATATGATCCTCCTGTATTTAGTGGGTTACCATGAAGATGCCTTGGGATTTCTAGGGGAGTGCTGCCATATTCTCTATACTATGGGCATATCAGGATCGAGAGGAGTTTTCTTCACTACTTTCCAGCTTCGAGGGCCGCCTATCAGTGGTGGCGTGCTTATGAGTTAGATAGTCCGAATGAGGCAGCTTCCTTGACTTGGGCTCAGTTTTCAGATATGTTCACGATGGAGTATGTCCCCCAGAGTCTTAGGGAAGCATGGTGCACGGAGTTTGAGCATTTGTGCCAGGGTACTATGATTGTCTCGGAGTATTATGTCTGTTACATCAACTTGGCTAGACATGCACCAGCTTTGGTTTCTATGGTTTGTGAGAAGGTTTGCCAGTTCATTGAGGGACTTATTCCCAGCATCAAATCTAGCATGGCTCATAAGTTAGAGATGAATATATCTTATCAGCAGGTGGTGAGCATTGCTATGAGGATTGAGGGTATGTATGCTAGGGACAGAGAGGAGAGGGAGGCCAAGAGGCCTCGAGAGTCGGGATATTATTCTGGTACCCATTCCCCAACTGCAGCTCATTATGGTAGGGGTCATATGGGTCACCCTGTTCATTCAGCTCTTCTAGTAGCCAGTGGTATTCCAGCTCCACCTAGTTATGAGCCTTATTATGCACCTCCAGTCTCTAGTGTGCCTCCTACACGGGGTGTTTCTAGTGGTCAGTCTAGCGGATCTGGACCGAGCTAGTCATAGCCGCCATGTCCTCCTAGAGCTTGTTTTTAGTGTGGTAACATATGCCATATGGTGAGGGAGTGCCCCAGACTGGTGATGGGTGCACCTCCGCACACTCATTAGCCAAAGCAGGCCCCGTAAAGCTCTCAGGTTATGATCCCAACACCATTTGCTACCCCACTGGTCTAGCCAGCCAAATGTGTAGGTTGGGGAGGTAGAGGTAGCCCTCATGGGGGAGGACAAGCCAGATATTATGCTCTTCGAGCCCATACGAAGGCTTTCACCTCCGATTCTATCATCACAGGTACTATCTTGGTCTATCATAGAGATGCATCACTTTTACTCGATCCAGGCTCCACTTATTCTTATGTGGCTTCTTATTTTGCTCAACATTTGGGTGTACCTCGGAATTCTTTGAGTTTTCCAGTTTATGTTTCTATTCATGTGGAAAAAGAGAGGGAAAATAAATATGAAGTAGAAGAACCGGGAGATTCTCTTGTTTTGGACCGCGTCTAGCTATCATGTTTCATTATTCTTGGTGGTTTTGAGACTAGAGCCTACTTATTATTGCTCAGCGTGGTTGATTTTGATATTATCTTGGGCATGGACTGGTTGTTGCTTCATTATGCTATTCTTGATTGTCACGCCAAAATCGTGACACTAGCCATGCCAGGTGTACCGCATATTGAGTGGAGGGGTGCTTTAGGTCACACTCCCAGTAGAGTTATTTCTTTTCTTAAGGCTCAGCGTATGATTGAGAAAGGTTGTGATGCATACTTAGCTTATGCGAGAGATGCCAGTATGGATACTCCTTCTGTTGATTCGGTCCCAATAGTATGGGATTTTCCTGATGTATTTCTTGCTGATATTCCGGGCATGCCATCCGACAGAGACATTGATTTTGGCATTGATTTGTTGCCGGGCACTCAGCCCATTTCTATCCCCCTGTATGGCTCCTCCTGAATTGAAGGGGTAATTGCAGGAATTACTTGATAAGGGTTTCATACGGCCTAGTGTATCGCCTTGGGGTGCTCCTGTGTTATTTGTGAATAAGAAAGATGGTTCTATGCGCATGTTCACTGATTACTTCCAGTTGAATAAGGTGACAATGAAGTACTGCTATCCTTTGCCTCGTATTAATGACCTATTCGACTAGCTGCAGTGTGCTTGTGTGTTTTCTATGATCGACTTGCATTCAGGCTATCATCAGTAGGATATTCGGGAGCCAGATATCCTGAAACTACCATTAGGACTCGGTGTGGTCATTACGGGTTCCTTGTTATGTCTTTTCGACTGACTAATGCCCCAGCAGCCTTCATGCATCTGATGCACAGTATTTTTCAGCTATATCTTGATTCGTTCGTGATCATTTTTATTAATGACAATCTGGTGTATTCTCGGAGTCTAGGAGATCACCCGAGGATAGTACTCCAGACCTTGAGAGAGAAGGGTTGTATGCTAAGTTCTTAAAATGTGAATTTTGGTTGGATTCCGTGGCGTTTTTGTGTCATGTGGTCTCGATAGAGGGTATTCAAGTGGATCCAAAGAGAGTAGAGGTCGTGCAATGTTGGACCATCCTCAACTATAGAGATCCATAGTTTTCTTGGCTTGGCTGTTTATTACTGTCGATTTGTTAATGGGTTTTCATCTATTGCAACACCTATGACCAGACTAACCCAGAAAGGTGCTCTGTTCCACTGGACAAAAGAGTGTGAGGAGAGCTCTCATAAGCTCAAGACAACCTTGACTACAACCCAAATTTGATATTTCCTACCGGTTCGGGGTCTTATACTGTCTATTACAATGCTTCGAGAGTAGGCCTTGGAGTGATATTGATGCAGAATGGTAGGGTGATTGTCTACGCGCCCAAAACAGTTAAAGATACATGAGAAGAATTATCATGTCCATGATCTTGAGTTAGCTGGCATTGTTCATGCCTTAAAGATTTGGCGTCATTACTTGTACGGCGTGCCTTCTGAGATTTATACTGATCACCGGAGTTTGCAGCATCTGTGCATGCAAAAGGACCTTAATTTGCGTCAATGGATATGGCTAGAGTTGTTGAAGGATTGTGACATCACTATCTTGTATCACCCGGGCAAGGCCAATGTGGTGGTCGCTGTCGTGAGCCGCCGAGAAAAGAGGTTGGGGAGTTTGGCTTATTTACCACCAGTAGAGAGGCCTATGGCAATGGATGTTTATGCCCTAGCCAACCAATTTGCGAGATTGGATCTTTTGGAGCCCAGTCGGGTTCTAGCTCGGTCTTCCTTATTTGATCGTATCCGGGAGCGTCAGTTGATGACCTTGCTCGTCCTCAAGGACAAAGTGTTGCATGGAGATGCTCGGGATGTGACTATTAGTGATGATAGAGTATTGAGGATGTAGTGTCGATTTTGTGTACCCAATGTTAATGGGCTTCGGGAGTTGATTCTAGAGGATGCCTATAGTTCGCGGTATTCCATTCATCCGGGTGCCGCGAAGATGTATCATGATTTGGGCAGTACTACTGGTAGAGGCGAATGAAGAAGGATAAAGTTGTGTTTGTAGCTCGTGCCTTAATTGTCAGTAAGTGAAGTATGAGCACCAGAGACCGGGTGGATTGCTTCAGCAGATAGAGATTCCAGAGTGAAAGTGGGCACGGATCACCATAGACTTCGTATCTGGGCTCCAACGGACTTTGAAGAAATTTGATGTCATTTGGGTTTTTGTGGATCAGCTGACCAAGTTCGTGCATTTCATCCTTGTATGTACTACCTATTCTTCAGAGCGGTTTGCAGAGAGATATATCCGGGAGATTGTCCGTCTGCATGGTATTCCGATTTCCATCATTTCGGACAGAGGTACTCAGTTCACATCGTGGTTTCTGGAGAGCCGTACAGCAGGAGTTGGGTACTCAGGTGGAGTTGAACATAGCATTTCACCCTCAAATGGATGGACAGTCCGAGCACACTATTTAGATTCTTGAGGATATGCTCCGTGCGTGTGTGATTGAGTTTGGAGGTTATTGGGATCAGTTTTTGCCATTGACGAAGTTTATCCCAACTGGAGATCTTTGCTTAGGTGATTTCTTCTGATATCTTGAATGACTTCCTATTTTTTGAGCAATTTGTTTGTCAGAGAAAATCACAAGTTATCTTTGCTTGCGCCAAGTTGGCTGACACGAGTCTTTTGGGAGAGACTTTGCAAGAATCCTCAAAGTATGTCAACGGTAACAACTATTGTGCTGGCCAAATTTACTTTGTGCAATTGAAAAGCTGGTAGCAGATTTTGAAATATTTTCATGCTTGTTTTGACAAGGACTGATTCAAATGAAGAGGCACAATGATGCAAAGAAATAATATTAACAAGAAATTCCCATGTCATGAAGGGCAGAAGGAGAACCTTTTTTTTCAATAACTAGACTTCATGACATTAATGGCCGATCTATCAAATTGAACTAATCTTTTCTTTTACCATTCTTATGAACTTTGAAGTGAGGTTTGTTTGTGCCAATTTTTTGCATCAGCTTTGTGAGCACGTGATTTTTACCCTACATATGAGTTATTCTCATAAATTCAAAATAAATAACTTTTTCTTATTTTTACAATTTGTGTGTTAGTTGCTCATGTTAAATCATATAAAAAAAATACAAAAAATATGTATTTACATTTACAAAATCAATTTCTCATTTAATAGGTATTAATTCATTTTAGAACAATTAAAGAAAAATCAAAAAATAACATTAGTTAGCTTTTTAAAATGAAAAATTGCCAAAAAGAAGGTAATTAGTTTAATTTTAATTAGTTCCAAATAATTACAAAGTAGGAAGAATATAAAAAATACAAAAACAATAAAAAATAGTACAAAAGAAAATACAATGCAAAAGATCAAAGGGAAAAACAAAGAACAAAGATTTGGGCCAAAGAAATGCCTAACACCCAGGCCCAAACGGAAACCCCAACCCCAGCCACCCAACAACCCACGCCCAACCCACACATTACCGGAGCCCAACCCATTACCCTGTTAAATATCAGAGTTTTATCCAATATTAGAGACACGGAATTACCGTGTCTCTATCTTCTCATTTCTTGAGCAAAGCTTGAGGCGATAAAACAGAGAGAGCTCCTAAGAGCTAATCAGAGATTTTCGAGGAGCGAATCAGAAATTCAGAGAGAGGATTTTTTTTTCGGAGAGAAAATTTCAGAGAGATTTTGGGTAATCTTCCTAGCTCTCCTTCTTCTTCTTCAAGCAGCCATCACAATTCGGAAGAGGACCCTGGTCTCCATGCTTCATTTTTCTCCGACGCCTAAGATATGGAGTATAGTTAGGTCTGAGTTGAGATAGAAGTTCCGGCGCGGTTCGAGTGTTGTTGTCATTGGCGTTTCATTTTGTGGAGAATAAGTTACTGTGGTTCATTCAATTGTATGTCAAATCTGAAATTCTTGTAATTGTTGGGAGTGTTCGTCAATTGAAAGACTATTTTAGTAGAATTTTTGAACCGGAGCTGCTGTACTTTGTGATTGTTTTCTTTTTGTACTGAGAATATTTTTGGCTACCAGTGTTGTCGATGGAGATTTTGCTCAATTTTATTTCTTAGGAGTTTCAAGGTAGTCCTAGTGTGTGAGTCTCGAATAACTCGGTTGATGTTAGTCCGTTCCAAATTTAATGAGGTCGTCCAGTTCGAGTCGCTATGATTCTGTTTGAAGTCGACGTTCGAGTCTCTTGAAGCTCGAAAGTTTCGATCCGGGATTCTGTCGCCATTTGAATTGTAATCGTTGGCTCAAATTTTGGCTGTGGCGTTTATCTGTTTTCAACTTCCAAATGCCGATTTGAATTCTGATCAAGGTCGTCGGCGTAATTCCCCTTACGGTCAGTTAGTTCCAGCTCTGTTTTTGTCGTGTTGGAATATGTTTAATTTTTGATCTGAAATCTGTGCATATATTACGATATATGTTGTGGCTTTAGCATTTTATATATGTTTCAGTCTCAGTTCCATTATAGATTGTTTCAGGCTTTATGTGGCTCTTCATATTAATTTCTTACTTTAAATAGATGTAATGGGATTGCTTGCACTTGTGGTTAGATGATTGTAAATCTCCATGTGAAGTTCAAGCCAAATATATTGGTTATGGTGCTCCTGAGTTTAACATCGAGCGATCCTCGAGTTTTCATGGACTTGATGTGTCGTTTGAGATTGGGTATGATGTATTGGCTGTTCTCTGAAGTTAATTCACCTGCTGCGACGTGTTTGTGTAGATTTAATTCTAAACAATGAATTTAATTGAAAGCTGACTGTTGCTTAAATCCGAGCTGTTTAGAAGGTGAGCAGTGTATTATTGAGTGATGAACTAATTGTGTATTGCAATGAAAAAGAGGAATCATGAAGAATAATATTCAGTTAGTGAGTTACAAGTTTTGTTTTAAGTTTAGAACTAAAATTGGCATCGAAACCATGGCTTGACCATTCCTTCTTTGAAGGTGATTTCTGACATTTGCTTACTGTAGTTTAATTTGATATGCACTTACTGATGGATACAACTATAAGAGAACAATCAGTTCTTTTAGTCATATTCAGGGTCTTAATAGTAGAAAGTGTATTTCTCTTTGTCTGTTATGCCTCTTTTCCTTATGTACTAAAAGCATTTGTGAAAGAACTTGGTTAAGGCTTAAGAATATTTTGTTCTTTATGTATGAGCCTTGTGTAGTTATAGAGATATAGAATGCTATGTTAGACTCTACTGTTAGTATTAATTTTAACATGATCTCTCTCAGTAAATTTTGCGCATGAACTTTACTGTTGCTTTACATAATTTTTTTTTTTTATTTATGTGCATGTAAATTTTGTAAATGAACTCATGTTTCTTTAACCAAAATATCCATTTAGCTACTAGCCTTTGGCAAAGGTTTTCTTCCGCCATGAGCGCACTTAGAAATTTGGTTAGGATAAATTAAGGCATGCCATGCCAAACAAAATGACAAATTGAATGGCCCTCTTTTATTATAAAAATTGAACCTTAGATTTCGAGGCGTGCCATTTAGCAAATTTCATGGCCCTCGCAAAGTACAAACACGATAGACTCTTTAGACACGATTTGTAAATAAAATACTTTCCTAATTACGGGTGCGCATTTATGTGACCCAAATCTTACTCTCGGCGAAACTGAAATACATTAAAGTCACAGGCGTACTGGTTGCGGTGTGACTCGAAATGTGTTTTCGTGACGTCGCAATTCTTCTAAAATTAAAAGCGGAACATTAAAAGCACATAGTTAAAATATATAAAGAAATCAGATAAAAGCAAAAAATCGCAGTTGAGCGACCGTGCTAAAACCACGGAATCCGGGAGTGCCTAACACCTTCTCTCGGGTTAACAGAATTCCTTATCCAGGTTTCTAGTTTCGCGGACTGTATTACAGAGTCATAAATTTCCTCGGTTCGGGATTAAACCGGTGACTTGGGACACCATTATTTTCCCAAGTGGCGACTCTGAATAATTAAATAAATTGATCCCGTTCCGACTGTCCTTTACGTGGAAAAACTCCTTCCCTGATTATTATTATATCTCTTCCCGAGGTGTAGTAGTAAACAGTGGCGCACACATTTACGTTTATGTGCGGTGAAAAAAGGAGGTGTGACAGCTCTGGCGACTCTGCTGGGGACTAATAACCCAGAACTTCGGTTCAGGGTTTAAGAATTCGAGCTCAGTTAAATTGCTATTTTTGCTTATATCCGATTTCATTATATATTTTGATTAATGTGCTACATGTTTACCGCTTTGATATTGCGTGAACTGTATATATAAAACTGTGCCGAAAACCCTTCTCTTCTTACCTCCGGGGATGTGCTTACTGGTTGAGACTCCCCTTTCTGTTAGTGTCAATACCAAAAATAAGAAAAAGAGGCCGGATAAGTTACAAAGCCGATTGACTCCGCGGGTCACCGGTACGTAGCCCCCTCCTCGATCCGAGTTGTCCGCTCGGGTACACGGTCTAGTACCATTGAAAACATCAGGATATTGAGCCTAGCTTTAGGACGTTTATTTGCATCATATCTGACTTAGGGGACTCAACACAGGGGTTGGGTCCGTCTAGGACAGGTGACCCGGTAATAAAAGAGCGAGCATGTTATATGTTGCATTTATTTGTTCTAGATTATTAGTGGCTAAATTCCTGAAAAAAACAAAAAGAGAGGAAATTTTAGAATAAAAAAAAATATCGAAATGTCGACGAAATGCTGTCGATTGCTTGAAAAAAAAATTGAAAAAATAGGTAGAACAATTTTGTTGAAATAATTGGTCAAATAATCTGACCGAACTACGCAGGTTTGATTCTCGCCATTAGGTGGGATACGTAGGCAACCCTCATCGGGTCCAACCACCCCTTTTAAAAAATCAAAAAAAAAATGTGTGTTTAATTTTGTCAATAAAATCGAAGTGACGCTGTTTTTGAAAATAGCCGAATGTTCCGAAAGGACGCCGGAAGGCTGTTTTTTGCAAAAATAGCCACTTTGAATCATTTTTAATAATTTGCGGGCACGACCTTGAAATATTCCTTGTGGAAATGTTGCAAGGCCATAGCCGCAAAATCAAGTCCGGGTTCATACCCTTTTTGCAAAAATAACCAAAAAATGTCAAATTTTTTATTTTGTTATAAATAAGTCGGGTGATGCTATTCTTGCTCAAAATATGCCGAATGTCCCTCAAAAAGACACCGGAAGGCCATTTTTGCAAGAATAGCCACTTTGAGTCATTTTAAATAATTTGCGTGCATAGCCTTGAAATGTTCCCTCGCGGAAATGTCGAAAGGCCATATCCGCAAAATCAAGTCTTGAGTCATCACTCAACTCTTCAAAAATATCCGCTTCTCAAATAAAATTTTGCAAAAAGAGCCACTTTGTCTGAATAAGCCATTACATGGCCAATTTATGAAAAATAGTCTTGCGTTGGTTTATGGTGATGCCGAACGATGCCCCATGAGCCACAGGATAAAAAAAAATTTCAAGTTTATCTTTCTTAAATAAATTTTTTGCAAAAAATAGTCATTTTGTCAAATAAGCCATTTTGTGGCCAATTTTGTAAAAATAGGCATAATTGACACCAAAAATATTCTTATTCTTGTAAAAATCTCCTACACAAGTTTGTAGTTGGAATCGGCTTCTATAATTTTCCTTCAAAGAAAAAGAAAAAAAATCAAAAAAAAAAAATCAAATAAACATCTCTTTATTTCTTGCATTAATTTGCAAGAACTACGCTCGGTCTGATTCACGCGGGGTCGTGATACGTAGGCAATCCACATAGGATTCGACCATTTCCATAACCAAAAAAGAAAAAAAAAATGAAAAACTACAAAAAGAAAAAAAAGAAGAAAATGAAAAAACCACAAAAAGGGAATACTCCCATTGTATCCTATTGGATTCGAGGGCGAATACTCCCATTGTATCCTATTCGAGGGCGAATACTCCCATTGTATCCTATTCGAGGGCGAATACTCCCATTGTATCCTATTCGAGGGCGAATACTCCCATTGTATCCTATTCGAGGGCGAATACTCCCATTGTATCCTATTCGAGGGCGAATACTCCCGTTGTATCAATGTATGAAAGTGAACAAACCTGAGACGTCCTGTTCGAAGGTGGACAAACCTGAAACATCCTATTTGAAGGTGGACAAACCTGACATGTCATCTTGAATTGCCTTCCTCGTTTCTCCGATAAAATTTTCAACAACGGCAGAAAATTTTCTGCCCCAGTATTGGTGTTCTTCCTTGTGGCATGACTTTCTTCTATCAATAGCACTTTCTTTCCCTGTTTCAAATCAAAGAAAATTTGTTAGTTCAAAACATTGTGAGCGGTTGTGCCGCTCCTGTGTGGTGGTTTTTTCCTTTTCTCCTTTTCCTCGCTCGGGGTTCCCAAAACATTGTTGGGGAATGATTTCATTTGCTGGAGATGATATTCCTGCTGGGGATGGGTTTTTCCATTTATCCCTTCCCCTTTCTGTGTTTCTCAACTTGTTGGGGGTTATTTTGTTGAAGATGAGATTTCCTTTCTTCCTTTACCACTCTGTGTTGTCCGACCACCTCGGAACTTGCTGAAGATAACACTGCCGGTGGATTTTCATTTCCTCAAAATCGGTGTTTCACTCTTCTGAAGACTGTTGAGGATGACACTGGTTCGAAGACCATCTCCCTTAAGGCTTGTCTTCTTCCCCAAGTGGGTATTGACTTCCAGAAAATTTTCAAACTGAGAAGAAAATTTTCTGCCCCAGTTTGATAATCTTCTTTGCACCATACTTCTCTGCTGTCAATGGCATTTCCTTGCCTTGCATAATAATTGGAAAGTTGGTGGTAAGTTTTGAAGTCATTTCTCACTATGTTTTGACTAGACAGACTTTGACGGGGGAAGTTTTTGACAAAGAGAGAAAAATAAAATGAAACAACAAATAGAAGACAGAGGAGAACTGACTCTCTAACAAGAAACACTATAAAACTTATCAAACGCGGATACCAACTCTACTGGTCATGACATGCACATATGGCCTATCCTCCGTCGTTAATCGCCTTTCACGATTTATGTCTCGTGATTTCCATCTGATTATCACCTTTATTCGACTTGTAGTGCCCGACGGGTTTTCACTTTCAAGCTTCTCTCATTTTGATTTTCTCTCAGCTTTCGTCGCCTTATGGTGCCTGTGAAGGTTTTCACCGGTAAGACTCTCTCATTTGTAGCACTTTTAGCTAGGGATTGGGGTGTCACTGCTAAGACTCTCTCATGTTTCCTTTCTGCTGGGAATCAGAGTCTTTTCTGCTGAGAATCAGAGTGTTATACTCTAATAGGACTCTCTCACTCGCCTGACGTGGCATTTTTTGAAGACTGATCAGAAGGTCTTTCTGGACCGTAATGTGGGATTTGGACGGGGTTAGAAAGAAATGGTATTGAAGGCTCAAAACAAAATCAATTTTGGGTTCAAAATTTACAACCTTCGGACCTAAATTTATTTATAATCAACACAATTTTTCTTTGCCCCAGATTTTACTTGGGGAATTTTGTTATTACTTTATTTACACTATGACCGAGCTGTGAAGCGCCTACGTATCCTCTTTAAGGAATCAGGTCAAACGTAGTTCCCAATTCTTTTTTTTTCATTTTTTTTTGTTTTTTTTTTTATCTCTTTTGTTGTTTTCTTTTCTTTTCTTTTTCTTTATCCCTTTCTTCTCTCATCTTTCAAACTTGTGTTTCTAGTCTTTGCAACTAATTCCGAAGGAGGGGTATAAAAGAATTTAAATTAAGGCTCAAAGAGTTGACGATGGATAAAGTGTTTGGATAGCGAACAAAATGCCTTCGTCATTCCAATCTTCAAAACATGCCAAGTTCAAACAACAGATTCACAACATCTTCTGCTTGTGCCCTGATTAATAACCATATCGTCCATTTGCCTTTTTCATCCGTCATTTTAAAGTATTGCTGGACGACACTTCCATTTCAGTATCACGAGCGAACCCCATGTCAGCATGGCCATTTTGCCTTTAAGGCTTTCTTTGTATTTTACCCGCCCCAAATTTCACGTGACTCGGGTTCCAAATAATCTCAAATCATTATTTCTTTTAAAATGCCATGATTATCTTCCAATTCTTCATGATTAACTTTTAAGATTAGGCCACAATTATGCGTGCATGTCATGTCACTAGTGTTGACATAAAAATGACTATAAAGAAGAAGGACTTAAATCAAAGAAAAATGACTCGAAATAATGGCAAACAAGAGAGTTGCATCAGACGAACTAGAAATGAATTAATACGACAAAACAAACACAATAAACTGGGGCACACCCTTGGAACAGACCTACACAATACTAAATGAGGTATTACGACCAATAGAAAACTGGACAAAATAGAACGACAAAAGGGTTTGAGTTACATGACAATATCCTGATTACAAACCCGAAATAATCTGGACGACAGAAATGACAACAAAATAAGCCACCAAAAACTCCATTCTGGTTGACCAAGAAATGGAGAGTCTTCCCGATTACCAAGCACGATATTTTGGCCACTGAGCTTCGCATCAATATTACCGAGGCCACTTATTTGCTTCGACATTTTCAGCTTTAGTCAATACATCCCCACAAAGCGTCCATCATGGCGTGCAGGTAAAGGACTCTATGCGATATTCTTGGTGTCACTATCTTGGATCATAATCGGGTTTTCCTGGATCTTCTGTTTCCGGTTCACCACAAACCAACCACCTCAATTCTCAACAATTCAAAATAAAATATGGTAGAAATGGAATTAGTCAGTCCTTATCCATATTTTTTGCTTACTTCTTTTTCTTTTTCTTTTTGTTTTCTTTTTCTTTTTTTTTCTTTTTTTTTCATTTTTTTTTCATATATATACATATACAGTTGTGGTCGAATCTTATGGAGATTGCCTACGTATCATGACCCCGCATGAATCAGACCGAGCGTAGTTCTTGCAAATAAATGCAAGAAATAAAGAAATGTTTATTTGATTTTTTTGATTTTTTTTCTTTGAAGGAAAATTATAGAAGCCGAATCCAACTACAAACTTGTGTAGGAAATTTCTACAAGAAAAAGAATATTTTTGGTGTCAATTATGACTATTTCTACAAAATTGGCCACATAATGGCTTATTGACAAAATGACTATTTTTGCAAAATTTATTTAAGAAAGATAAACTTAATTTTTTTTATCCTGTGACTCATGGGCCATCGTTCGGCATCACCATAAACCAACACAAGACTATTTTTCATAAATTGGCCATGTAATGGCTTATTTAGATAAAGTGGCTCTTTTTGCAAAATTTTATTTAAAAAGATGCAGATTCAAAATTTTTATCCTGGGGCCTATGGGGCATCGTTCATCACCGACACAGGCCAACACAAGACAGAGGAAGTTAAAATGCAAAAATGTGGCTATTTCAGCAAAACTCCGGCCACGTAATGGCTTATTTGATAAAGTGGTTATTTTTGTAAAGTTGAGTGATGACTCAAAACTTGATTTTTGCGGATACGGCCTTTCGACATTTCCGCGAGGGAATATTTCAAGGCTGTGTCCAAAATTATTTAAAAAATCCAAAGTGGCTATTCTTGCAAAACAGCCTTCCGGCGTCTTTTTGAGGTACATTCGGCTTATTTTAAGCAAGAATAGCATCACTCGACTTATTTATAACAAAATCAAAAATTTGACATTTTTTTTTGGTTATTTTTGCAAACGGGGTGTGAACCCGAACTTGATTTTGCGGCTATGGCCTTGCAACATTTCCACAAGGAATATTTCAAGGTTGTGCCCGCAAATTATTAAAAATGATTCAAAGTGGCTATTTTTGCAAAAACAGCCTTCCGGCGTCCTTTCGGAACATTCGGCTATTTTTCAAAATGGCATTACTTTGATTTTATTAAAAACTAAAACTTAGACATTTTTTTTTTAATTTTGCAAAAGGGGTGTGAACCCGGACTTGATTTTGCGGCTATGGCCTTGCAACATTTCCACAAGGAATATTTTAAGGCTATGCCCGTAAATTATTTAAAATGACTCAAAGTGACTATTTTTGTAAAACAGCCTTCCGGCGTCCTTTCGGAATATTCGGCTATTTTTAAAAACGGTATCACTTTGATTTTATTGACAAAATTAAACACACAAATTTTTTTTGATTTTTTAAAGATGTGGTAGAACCCGATGAGGGTTGCCTACGTATCTCACCTAGTGGTGAGAATCAAACCTGCGTAGTTCGGTCAAACAAACTACATCTTTAAAGGAAACAAACTATTTATTATTTTTTCACACATTTTTTTTTAAGTTTTTTTTTAAAAAAACAATTCTTTTTTTAAGTAAAAAAACAAACTATTTTGAAATCACATATTTTTTTATTTTACAACAAACGTTTTTTTTCTTTTTAAGTAAAAAAAACAAACTATTTTGAAACTATTTTTTTTATCACACATTTTTTTATTTTACAACAAACGTTTTTTTTTCTTTTTAAGTAAGTAAAAAAAAAACTATTTTGGGACTATTCTTCTTTTCATTTTCCTCAATATAAAAAAAATGGTTAGCCTACAAGTATGAAGCAAATATATGCGTAAAACAAACGGGATGCAGCAGGATGGTCTTTTCATTTCAGGTCACCTGTCCTAGACGGACCCAACCCCTGTGTTGAGTCCCCTAAATCAAATGCAACATGATGCAAATAAACGTTCCTACTAGGGATCCGGCATGAAGCTTTGTTATTCTAGGTTTAAAAACATGGGTTTATTGTTCTAGACCTGGCTTACCCGAGCGGACAACTCGAGCCGAGGAGGAGGCAGCAACCCGGGAATACAGAAGCTTCACCGGTTTTGCAACTTATCCAAACCTCATTCTAAAGTGGGAATTAGACACTATACAGAAAAGAAGTCACACGAAATGCACCCTTCTTCATGATTTAGAAGACTCAGAGAGGAGATTGGTTTCGGCACAATTTATATGTACAGTTCAAAAAAAATATCAAAGCGATAAAAATATCATTTTGCACATTAATACAAACATATAATAAAATCAGATAATAAATAAGCCAAATACAACAATTATTCCAAGCTCGAATTCTTAAACCATGAACCAGTGGTTCTGGGTTTATCATCCCCAGCAGAGTCGCCAGAGCTGTCACACCTCTTTTTTACGCACCCGCAAGGCCGCAAGGATGCAAAGAGTTTTTCCAATTAAAGGACAACCGAAACGGGATTCATTTATTGAGAGATTCGGAGTCGCCACTTGGGAGATTTATGGTGTCCCAAGTCACCGGTTTGAAACCCGAATTGAGGAAAGGTTTGACTCTATTTAACGGTCCGCGAACCAGAAATCCGGATAAGGAATTCTGTTAACCCGGGAGAAGGTGTTAGGCATTCCCGAATTCCGTGGTTCTAGCACGGTCGCTTAACTGTCATATTCGGCTTATTTATCTGATTTTTACGGTTATATACTTAATGCAAATTAATATCCCTTTACCACTTTTATTATTATTATTATTTACGAAAAGAGAATGTTGCCTAAAAATATGTTTCGAATCACGTCACATGAAATGCACCCGGATCCTCGACACATTCTTATTCAACATTTTGGGATTTGGATTTGGGCCGCATGAAATGCACACCGTATTTAAGAAGGTAAAATTATTAAAATACGCGCCTAGAGCGATTACTTATTTACATTTTTTAGAAGGCCGGGAAATTCGCTAAGAAACGGCACATCTCGAAATCTAAATATTTTACATATACATTTATGAGGGCCCCGCGATTTGTATAATTTTGTTAGGCGAGGCACACCTCTAATTCTAATTTAAAAGCAAACTACATTCCGCTATATTTATTTAAGAGTTAATTCAAAATTATTTAAAACAAGTTGCAAGCCACACTACATGAAATGCACCTGTGGTTCCTGACACACTTTATTTAACCCTGTTCAAAATTGGAGTCGGGTCACATGAAATGCACCCCCGATTCCTTTAATCTAATTAAGTCGTTCAGTTGAAGAATAACAAACCAATTTCTATAATGTGACAAAGTCGTACTCAACTATAACCAATTCGAGTAAACATACGACTAAATAACTAAGTGAGCAAATTCAAGACTATGGCGAACAATTACATGAACAACAGAAGTATAACTAGTTGGCGAGCATATGAAGGATTAGTTATTTTTCTTAGATAATTTCGACACTACAAGACCACCATTAATTGTGAAATTGCATGTTCAACAGAATCATATATTTACAAAAATAATCCGAATCATACGAAACTAAATCAAATGCGAAACGATCCAAAATATTAACGAGAAGAACAATATCGGAAAAGAACATGCACCTTTATTTATGCATATTTTCAACGTACACAACGAGAAAACGAACCTTTTATGACGATCTCAAACCTCGACCTCTCCGGACAGAACTCAAATCAAACGACGACCTCGACTGACATCACCGAACGGCAACGGAAACCTCGAACCTCGAACAATAACCACACACGTTAACTCCAAACGGATCTCACACGAAATCTATTTTTGAAACCAGATTTTGAGTCAAACAGAGAAGCACGAACTGATCTTAACATGAGTAAATCCACGACAATAAAAATAGAGATTTTCGTGGGTACATCAATCCAGAGATCCACTGTCTCGTTGAGTCATTTGGGTTGCTTGTATTCAAAGCTGAAGTGACAGCCTTTCGTGGCTAAAACAGGCTGGTGGTGGAGGAGATTTTCGTGGCTGTTTCAGTCACATTCTTTGGTTGAGGAGGTGGAGGTTTGCGTCTGGTTTATGAGCATTTTCCAGTGAGTTCGCCCTTGTCCCTTGCTAGCCGTCTCCCTTCTTAACTTTTGTTTTCAAATCCTTTTCTCTTCTTTGTTTCTCGTTTTTTTCTTTCTTTTTTTTCCTAATCCTTTTTCTCTCGTTTTTGTTTTCAAAATCCCTTCTGCTTTGTATTTCAAATGTTTGTTTTCCTTTGTTTGTCTTCAAATCTTTGTTTTCCTTTCCTTTGTTTTCCAAAATCCTCTTTTTTTCCAATCTTTTTGAATGCCCTCTGCCGTGTTTCTCTTCTTCTTTTTAAAGAAGAAGATATCATGTGTAGTGTATTTTTTTTTTTTTTTTTATTTTTTTTTTTTAAAATGAAACCCATACAAGTTTTGTCCTTTACCTTTGTTTTTTTCCTTTTGTCTTTTTTTCTTTGTCTTTTTCCCTTTGTCCTTTTCTTATTATTCCCACATCCCATTATGTATTGTCCCCCTTAGTGTAGTGGACTCGGATTATTACGGGCTAGGTCCGAAAATTATAAAACCGGGTAGTTTGAACCCGAATATTATTCTTCGCCCGGAACCAAAAATGGTGTTATTTAATTAATCCTAGGTAATCAAAATAACTATAATACTTATAATAAAAATAAAACTATTTTTTTTATATTTTTCAAGTTTAAAATAACTACAAAATATTTGTGAAACTATTTTTTTATTATTTTCGTTTTTATAAAAAGATAAAAATATAAAGTACTATTTTTGTATTTTTCAAGTTTAAAATGACTACGAAACATTAATAAAACCATATTTTTGTTATTTTTCATTTTGAGGTAAAAATAAAGTAAAAGAGTCAAATTTAGCTAAAATAGCCATATTAAAACTAAACTAAATATTTTACGCTAAAAATATAGAAAATCTCGGGGAGGGTCAAAAATCACGTGTTTACAGCTGCCCCTCTTTGACTGAAAACACAAAGAGTTTTCAGACAAAGAATGACTAGACAAGTGTTTTGACCCGACCCTTATTCGGAGGGACTAAACTAAAAGAAGAGGAATGTGACCGAGCCCTTGTATCTGAGCTGCCTACATATCCTTGGCTATAAAGGAATCGGGCCACGTGTAGTTCGAAAGTGAGTGAGGAAGGGGTATACCGAGGTGGAGAGCCAGTCGAGGTGTCGTTCCGTCGAGGTTCTGTTCCATCGAAGTTCCGGTCCGTGGTCCTGCTATTACATCAAAATCAAAACATGAGAAAGACTAACTAAGCCTATCAGCTACTAGTTAACAAGATTCCTATCTACAAGTCTTCTGAAGCTTGATCTTGAGTATTGGTTGGTGCTTCATGCGGACTCTAAATTTGAACCTTGATACTTGCTAGTTGTAGGTGCTGTTTTTCGGATCAAGACCAGGTATGCAGTGCTTGTGACCTCGGCCATGTCTTGAGCACATCACATCTTTCATCAACTTCTGCACTTGGATTAACTCCTTGCCTTTTTTTTCATTGTGACTATCTTCTGTTGATCATCTCGGACCGTTGACTCGCATTCTGGTCGCAAGCTTCTTTTGTTGCTAACTTGCATTGCACTCCGAAGTGATTTCCCTTACTTGTGATCTTCGAGCTATTCTCCTTCGAAGTATGAATCTATCTTTTCTGATCCTTGTTGCCTTCCTTCTGATTTATGCTGGGGATTTCCGTTACACTCTACTGCTTTCCTCAACCAAATTCAAAAATAAATCGCCACTCCGTTCTTCAGGCGGGCTCCCTGACTTCAACTACACTATCAAAATTAAATTGCCACTCCATTCTTCGGGCGGGCTCCCGACTTCAACTACTACTTCAAAATAAAATCGCCACTCCGTTCTCCGGGCGGGCTCCCGACTTCAACTACAACTTCAAAATAAAATCGCCACTCCATTCTTCGGGCGGGCTCCCTGACTTCAACTATAACTTCAAAATAAAATCGCCACTCCATTCTTCGGGCGGGCTCCCCGACTTCAACTACTACTTCAAAATAAAATCGCCACTCCATTCTTCAGGCGGGCTCCCCGACTTCAACTACTATTTCAAAATAAAATCGCCACTCCATTCTCCGGGCGGGCTCCCGACTTCAGCTATAACTTCAAAATAAATCGCCACTCCATTCTTCGGGCGGGCTCCCGACTTCAACTACAACTTCAAAATAAATCGCCACTCCGTTCTCCAGGCGGGCTTCCCGACTTCAACTACTGCTTCAAAATAAAATCGCCACTCCATTCTTCGAGCGGGCTCCCTGACTTCACTACGCTCACAACAAAATCGCCACTCCGTTCTTCGAGCGGGCACCACGACTTCAACTACTACTTCAAAATAAAATCGCCACTCCATTCTCCCGGCGGGCTCCCTAACTTCAATTACTACTTCAAAATAAAATCGCCACTCCATTCTCCGGGCGGGCTCCCTGACTTCAACTATAACTTCAAAACTAAATCGCCACTCGATTCTTCGGGCGGGCTCCCGACTTCAACTACAACTTCAAAACTAAATCGCCACTCCATTCTCCGGGCGGGCTCCCGACTTCAATTACTACTTCAAAATAAAATCGCCACTCCATTCTCCGGGCGGGCTCCCTCTGACTTCAACTATAACTTCAAAATAAAATCGCCACTCCATTCTCCGGGCGGGCTCCCCGACTTCAACTATAACTTCAAAACTAAATCGCCACTCCATTCTTCGGGCGGGCTCCCGACTTCAACTACAACTTCAAAACTAAATCGCCACTCCATTCTCCGGGCGGGCTCCCTGACTTCAACTACTACTTCAAAATAAAATCGCCACTCCATTCTCCGGGCGGGCTCCCTGATTTCAACTATAACTTCAAAACTAAATCGCCACTCCATTCTCCGGGCGGGCTCCCTGACTTCAACTACAACTTCAAAACTAAATCGCCACTCCATTCTCCAGGCGGGCTCCCTGACTTCGATTACTACTTCAAAATAAAATCGCCACTCCATTCTCCAGGCGGGCTCCCTGACTTCAACTACTAACTTCAAAACTAAATCGCCACTCCATTCTCCGGGCGGGCTCCCTGACTTCAACTACAACTTCAAAACTAAATCGCCACTCCATTCTCCAGGCGGGCTCCCTGACTTCAACTATAACTTCAAAACTAAATCGCCACTCCATTCTCCAGGCGGGCTCCCTGACTTCAACTACTGCTTCAAAATAAAATCGCCACTCCATTCTTCAGGCGGGCTCCCTGACTTCGACTACAACTCACTAATTTCATCATATCCATGATCACCTTCTTTTGCCTTTTGTACCGTTTTCTTCTTCCTGCATTGCCTCTTGGGCCACCTTCTCTTCTGAATTATCTTGTCTTGGAATTGCCTTCCCCTTGAGCCGTGATACTTTTCCTTTGGCTTCTGGAGATATCTTCAGAACTGCCTATTTACCTGCTAGTGATGATGCCGCTGGGAAAATTTTCCTTCATTCCCTCATTTCCTTTGATTCATGCGCTTGAATTTGCGTTGGGATCTCTTGTTGTAACCTTCTGCTTTACGGTGGGTTACTGGTTTCAAGGCCTGCAATGCAAAGACTGAAGACTTGCCTTTTGTTATACAGGTAGGCGCCTGCTTTTAGTAGCAACTTTTGAATTAAAAATGCATTCTGGCAATAATTTATGAAATATGCAAAGGACAATGTAAAATAAAACAAACGTAAAATATCCTATTCGAGGGCGGATAGTCCCATCGTATTCTATTCGAGGGCGAATACTCCCGTTGTATCCTATTCGAGGGCGGATACTCCCATCGTATTCTATTCGAGGGCGAATACTCCCATTGTATCCTATTCGAGGGCGAATACTCCCGTTGTATCCTATTCGAGGGCGAATACTCCCGTTGTATCCTATTCGAGGGCGAATACTCCCATTGTATCCTATTCGAGGGCGAATACTCCCATTGTATCCTATTCGAGGGCGAATACTCCCATTGTATCCTATTCGAGGGCGAATACTCCCATTGTATCCTATTCGAGGGCGAATACTCCCATTGTATCCTATTCGAGGGCGAATACTCCCATTGTATCCTATTCGAGGGCGAATACTCCCATTGTATCCTATTCGAGGGCGAATACTCCCATTGTATCCTATTCGAGGGCGAATACTCCCATTGTATCCTATTCGAGGGCGAATACTCCCATTGTATCCTATTCGAGGGCGAATACTCCCATTGTATCAATGTATGAAAGTGAACAAACCTGAGACGTCCTGTTCGAAGGTGGACAAACCTGAAACATCCTATTTGAAGGTGGACAAACCTGACATGTCATCTTGAATTGCCTTCCTCGTTTCTCCGATAAAATTTTCAACAACGGCAGAAAATTTTCTGCCCCAGTATTGGTGTTCTTCCTTGTGGCATGACTTTCTTCTATCAATAGCACTTTCTTTCCCTGTTTCAAATCAAAGAAAATTTGTTAGTTCAAAACATTGTGAGCGGTTGTGCCGCTCCTGTGTGGTGGTTTTTTCCTTTTCTCCTTTCCCTCGCTCGGGGTTCCCAAAACATTGTTGGGGAATGATTTCATTTGTTGGAGATGATATTCCTGCTGGGGATGGGTTTTTCCATTTATCCCTTCCCCTTTCTGTGTTTCTCAACTTGCTGGGGGTTATTTTGTTGAAGATGAGATTTCCTTTCTTCCTTTACCACTCTGTGTTGTCCGACCACCTCGGAACTTGCTGTAGATAACATTGCTGGGGGATTTTCATTTCCTCAAAATCGGTGTTTCACTCTTCTGAAGACTGTTGAGGATGACACTGGTTCGAAGACCATCTCCCTTAAGGCTTGTCTTCTTCCCCAAGTGGGTATTGACTTCCAGAAAATTTTCAAACTGAGAAGAAAATTTTCTGCCCCAGTTTGATAATCTTCTTTGCACCATACTTCTCTGCTGTCAATGGCATTTCCTTGCCTTGCATAATAATTGGAAAGTTGGTGGTAAGTTTTGAAGTCATTTCTCACTATGTTTTGACTAGACAGACTTTGACGGGGGAAGTTTTTGACAAAGAGAGAAAAATAAAATGAAACAACAAATAGAAGACAGAGGAGAACTGACTCTCTAACAAGAAACACTATAAAACTTATCAAACGCGGATACCAACTCTACTGGTCATGACATGCACATATGGCCTATCCTCCGTCGTTAATCGCCTTTCACGATTTCTGTCTCGTGATTTCCATCTGATTATCACCTTTATTCGACTTGTAGTGCCCGACGGGTTTTCACTTTCAAGCTTCTCTCATTTTGATTTTCTCTCAGCTTTCGTCGCCTTATGGTGCCTGTGAAGGTTTTCACCGGTAAGACTCTCTCATTTGTAGCACTTTTAGCTAGGGATTGGGGTGTCACTGCTAAGACTCTCTCGCGTTTCCTTTCTGCTGGGAATCAGAGTCCTTTCTGCTGAGAATCAGAGGGTTATATTCTGATAGGACTCTCTCACTCGCTTGACGTGGCATTTTTTGAAGACTGATCAGAAGGTCTTTCTGGACCGTAATGTGGGATTTGGACGGGGTTAGAAAGAAATGGTATTGAAGGCTCAAAACAAAATCAATTTTGGGTTCAAAATTTACAACCTTCGGACCTAAATTTATTTATAATCAACACAATTTTTCTTTGCCCCAGATTTTACTTGGGGAATTTTTTATTACTTTATTTACACTATGACCGAGCTGTGAAGCGCCTACGTATCCTCTTTAAGGAATCAGGTCAAACGTAGTTCCCAATTCCCTTTTTTTCATTTTTCTTTTTGTTTTTTCTTTATCTCTTTTTGTTGTTTTCTTTTCTTTTCTTTATTCCTTTCTTCTCTCATCTTTCAAACTTGTGTTTCTAGTCTTTGCAACTAATTCCGAAGGAGGGGTATAAAAGAATTTAAATTAAGGCTCAAAGGGTTGACAATGGATAAAGTGTTTGGATAGCAGAACAAAATGCCTTCGTCATTCCAATCTTCAAAACATGCCAAGTACAAACAACATATTCACGACATCTTCTGGTTGTGCTAGGAGAGATAACCATATCGTCCATTTGCCTTTTTCATCCGTCATTTTAAAGTATTGTTGGACGACACTTCCATTTCAGTATCACGAGCGAACCCCATGTCAGCATGGCCATTTTGCCTTTAAGGCTTTCTTTGTATTTTACCCGCCCCAAATTTCACGTGACTCGGGTTCCAAATAATCTCAAATCATTATTTCTTTTAAAATGCCATGATTATCTTCCAATTCCTTCATGATTAACTTTTAAGATTAGGCCACAATTATGCGTGCATGTCATGTCACTAGTGTTGACATAAAAATGACTATAAAGAAGAAGGACTTAAATCAAAGAAAAATGACTCGAAATAATGGCAAACAAGAGAGTTGCATCAGACGAACTAGAAATGAATTAATACGACAAAACAAACACAATAAACTGGGGCACACCCTTGGAACAGACCTACACAATACTAAATGAGGTATTACGACCAATAGAAAACTGGACAAAATAGAACGATAAAAGGGTTTGAGTTACATGACAATATCCTGATTACAACCCTGAAATAATCTGGACAACAGAAATGACAACAAAATAAGCCACCAAAAACTCCATTCTACTGGTTGACCAAGAAATGGAGAGTCTTCCCGATTACCAAGCACGATATTTTGGCCACTGAGCTTCGCATCAATATTACCAAGGCCACTTATTTGCTTCGACATTTTCGGCTTTAGTCAATATATCCCCACAAAGCGTCCATCATGGCGTGCAGGTAAAGGACTCTATGCGATATTCTTGGTGTCACTATCTTGGATCATAATCGGGTTTTCCTGGATCTTCTGTTTCCGGTTCACCACAAACCAACCACCTCAATTCTCAACAATTCAAAATAAAATATGGTAGAAATGGAATTAGTCGGTCCTTATCCATATTTTTTGCTTACTTCTTTTTCTTTTTCTTTTTCTTTTTTTCTTTTTTTTTCTTTTTTTTTCATTTTTTTTTTCATTTTTGTTTTCATATATATACATATACAGTTGTGGTCGAATCTTATGGAGATTGCCTACGTATCATGACCCGCATGAATCAGACCGAGCGTAGTTCTTGCAAATAAATGCAAGAAACAAAGAAATGTTTATTTGATTTTTTTGATTTTTTTTCTTTGAAGGAAAATTATAGAAGCCGACTCCAACTACAAACTTGTGTAGGAAATTTCTACAAGAAAAAGAATATTTTTGGTGTCAATTATGATTATTTCTACAAAATTGGCCACATAATGGCTTATTGACAAAATGACTATTTTTGCAAAATTTATTTAAGAAAGATAAACTTAATTTTTTTTTTTATCCTGTGACTCATGGGCCATCGTTCGGCATCACCATAAACCAACACAAGACTATTTTTCATAAATTGGCCATGTAATGGCTTATTTAGATAAAGTGGCTCTTTTTGCAAAATTTTATTTAAAAAGATGCAGATTCAAAATTTTTATCCTGGGGCCTATGGGGCATCGTTCATCACCGACACAGGCCAACACAAGACTGAGGAAGTTAAAATGCAAAAATGTGGCTATTTCAGCAAAACTCCGGCCACGTAATGGCTTATTTGATAAATTGGTTATTTTTGTAAAGTTGAGTGATGACTCAAAACTTGATTTTTGCGGATACAGCCTTTCGACATTTCCGCGAGGGAATATTTCAAGGTTGTGTCCAAAATTATTTTTAAAAAAAAATCCAAAGTGGCTATTCTTGCACTAACAGCCTTCCGGCGTCTTTTTGAGGGACGTTCGGCTTATTTTAAGCAAGAATAGCATCACACGACTTATTTATAACAAAATCAAAAATTTGACATTTTTTGGTTATTTTTGCAAAAGGGGTGTGAACCCGGACTTGATTTTGCGGCTATGGCCTTGCAACATTTCCACAAGGAATATTTCAAGGCTGTGGCTGCAAATTATTAAAAATGATTCAAAGTGGCTATTTTTGCAAAAACGGCCTTCCGGCGTCCTTTCGGAACATTCGGCTATTTTTCAAAATGGCATCACTTTGATTTTATTAAAAACTAAAACTTAGACATTTTTTTTTAATTTTGCAAAAGGGGTGTGAACCCGGACTTGATTTTGCGGCTATGGCCTTGCAACATTTCCACAAGGAATATTTTAAGGCTATGCCCGTAAATTATTTAAAATGACTCAAAGTGACTATTTTTGTAAAAACAGCCTTCCGGCGTCCTTTCGGAATATTCGGCTATTTTTAAAAACGGTATCACTTTGATTTTATTGACAAAATTAAACACACAAATTTTTTTTGATTTTTTAAAGGTGTGGTAGAACCCGATGAGGGTTGCCTACGTATCTCACATAGTGGTGAGAATCAAACCTGCGTAGTTCGGTCAAACAAACTACATCTTTAAAGGAAACAAACTATTTATTATTTTTTCACACATTTTTTTTTTAAGTTTTTTTTTTAAAAACAATTCTTTTTTTTTAAGTAAAAAAAACAAACTATTTTGAAATCACATATTTTTTTATTTTACAACAAACGTTTTTTTTTCTTTTTAAGTAAAAAAAACAAACTATTTTGAAACTATTTTTTTTTTATCACACATTTTTTTATTTTACAACAAACGTTTTTTTTTCTTTTTAAGTAAGTAAAAAAAAAACAACTATTTTGAGACTATTTTTTTTTTCATTTTCCTCAATATAAAAAAACGGTTAGCCTGCAAGTCTGAAGCAAATATATGCGTAAAACAAACAGGATGCAACAGGATGGTCTTTTCATTTCAGGTCACCTGTCCTAGACGGACCCAACCCTTGTGTTGAGTCCCCTAAATCAAATGCAACATGATGCAAATAAACGTTCCTACTAGGGATCCGGCATGAAGCTTTGTTATTCTAGGTTTAAAAACATGGGTTTATTGTTCTAGACCTGGCTTACCCGAGCGGACAACTCGAGCCGAGGAGGAGGCAGCAACCCGGGAATACAGAAGCTTCACCGGTTTTGCAACTTATCCAAACCTCGTTCTAAAGTGGGAATTAGACACTATACAGAAAAGAAGTCACACGAAGTGCACCCTTCTTCATGATTTAGAAGACTCAGAGAGGAGATTGGTTTCGGCACAATTTATATGTACAGTTCAAAAAATATCAAAGCGATAAAAATATCATTTTGCACATTAATACAAACATATAATAAAATCGGATAATAAATAAGCCAAATACAACAATTATTCCAAGCTCGAATTCTTAAACCCTGAACCAGTGGTTCTGGGTTTCAGTCCCCAGCAGAGTCGCCAGAGCTGTCACACCTCTTTTTTACGCTTACCCGTGAGGGCGCAAAATATAAAAGAGAGTTTTTCCAATTAAAGGACAACCAAAACGAGATTCATTTATTGAGAGATTCGGAGTCGCCACTTGGGAGATTTATGGTGTCCCAAGTCACCGGTTTGAAACCCGAATTGAGGAAAGGTTTGACTCTATTTAACGGTCCGCGAACCAGAAATCCGGATAAGGAATTCTGTTAACCCGGGAGAAGGTATTAGGCATTCCCGAATTCCGTGGTTCTAGCACGGTCGCTTAACTGTCATATTCGGCTTATTTATCCGATTTTTACAGTTATATACTTAATGCAAATTAATATCCCTTTACCGCTTTTATTATTATTATTATTTACGAAAGAGAATGTTGCCTAAAAATATGTTTCGAATCACGTCACATGAAATGCACCCGGATCCTCGACACATTCTTATTCAACATTTTGGGATTTGGATTTGGGCCGCATGAAATGCACACCCGTATTTAAGAAGGTAAAATTATTAAAATACGCGCCTAGAGCGATTACTTATTTACATTTTTTAGAAGGCCGGGAAATTCGCTAAGAAACGGCACATCTCGAAATCTAAATATTTTACATATACATTTATGAGGGCCCCGCGATTTGTATAATTTTGTTAGGCGAGGCACACCTCTAATTCTAATTTAAAAGCAAACTACATTCCGCTATATTTATTTAAGAGTTAATTCAAAATTATTTAAAACAAGTTGCAAGCCACACTACATGAAATGCACCTGTGGTTCCTGACACACTTTATTTAACCCTGTTCAAAATTGGAGTCGGGTCACATGAAATGCACCCCCGATTCCTTTAATCTAATTAAGTCGTTCAGTTGAAGAATAACAAACCAATTTCTATAATGTGACAAAGTCGTACTCAACTATAACCAATTCGAGTAAACATACGACTAAATAACTAAGTGAGCAAATTCAAGACTATGGCGAACAATTACATGAACAACAGAAGTATAACTAGTTGGCGAGCATATGAAGGATTAGTTATTTTTCTTAGCTAATTTCGACACTACAAGACCACCATTAATTGTGAAATTGCATGTTCAACAGAATCATATATTTACAAAAATAATCTGAATCATACGAAACTAAATCAAATGCGAAACAATCCAAAATATTAACGAGAAGAACAATATCGGAAAAGAACATGCACCTTTATTTCTGCATATTTTCAACGTACACAACGAGAAAACGAACCTTTTATGACGATCTCAAACCTCGACCTCTCCGGACAGAACTCAAAAACGACGACCTCGACTGACATCACCGAACGGCAACGGAAACCTCGAACCTCAAACAATAACCACACACGTTAACTCCAAACGGATCTCACACGAAATCTATTTTTGAAACCAGATTTTGAGTCAAACAGAGAAGCACGAACTGATCTTAACATGAGTAAATCCACGACAATAAAAATAGAGATTTTCGTGGGTACATCAATCCAGAGATCCACTGTCTCGTTGAGTCATTTGGGTTGCTTGTATTCAAAGCTGAAGTGACAGCCTTTCGTGGCTAAAACAGGCTGGTGGTGGAGGAGATTTTCGTGGCTGTTTCAGTCACATTCTTTGGTTGAGGAGGTGGAGGTTTGCGTCTGGTTTATGAGCATTTTCCAGTGAGTTCGCCCTTGTCCCTTGCTAGCCGTCTCCCTTCTTAACTTTTGTTTTCAAATCCTTTTCTCTTCTTTGTTTCTCGTTTTTTTCTTTCTTTTTTTTCCTAATCCTTTTTCTCTCGTTTTTGTTTTCAAAATCCCTTCTGCTTTGTATTTCAAATGTTTGTTTTCCTTTGTTTGTCTTCAAATCTTTGTTTTCCTTTCCTTTGTTTTCCAAAATCCTCTTTTTTTCCAATCTTTTTGAATGCCCTCTGCCGTGTTTCTCTTCTTCTTTTTAAAGAAGAAGACATCATGTGTAGTGTATTTTTTTTATTTTTTTATTTTTATTTTTTAAAATGAAACCCATACAAGTTTTGTCCTTTACCTTTGTTTTTTTCCTTTTGTCTTTTTTTCTTTGTCTTTTTCCCTTTGTCCTTTTCTTATTATTCCCACATCCCATTATGTATTGTCCCCCTTAGTGTAGTGGACTCGGATTATTACGGGCTAGGTCCGAAAATTATAAAACCGGGTAGTTTGAACCCGAATATTATTCTTCGCCCGGAACCAAAAATGGTGTTATTTAATTAATCCTAGGTAATCAAAATAACTATAATACTTATAATAAAAATAAAACTATTTTTTTTATACTTTTCAAGTTTAAAATAACTACAAAATATTTGTGAAACTATTTTTTTATTATTTTCGTTTTTATAAAAAGATAAAAATATAAAGTACTATTTTTGTATTTTTCAAGTTTAAAATGACTACGAAACATTAATAAAACCATATTTTTGTTATTTTTCATTTTGAGGTAAAAATAAAGTAAAAGAGTCAAATTTAGCTAAAATAGCCATATTAAAACTAAACTAAATATTTTACGCTAAAAATATAGAAAATCTCGGGGAGGGTCAAAAATCACGTGTTTACACCCTCCATACTCTGTTGATCCAGTCCAGTATGTTGCTCAATCCTCAAAACACCCAAGAAAGCGAGCCCGAACATCACAAAATCTTTACCAGCCTCCGCAAAATTTTCAAATACCTTATAACCCACATCCAAGCCAGGGGTATGGAAAGGAACAGAAGTTGAAAGATAATTTTACACTAATAGGAGAGTCCTATGCAAGCTTGTTTGAAAAGCTAAAACGACGTGGCGTGATTGCACCCATCCCTCCAAATCGGGTGGACCGACGTGCGAGAAGTTTTGACTCATCCAAAAGGTGTGAATACCACTCCAATGCCCTAGGGCACGATGTTGAAAGTTGTCGGGATTTGAAAAGAGAGATAGAAAGAATGATTCAGGAAGGAATAATTGTGGTCCAAGGCAGTGGCATCCAAAACATTGCACAGAATCCTTTACCTGCACATAACGAAGCACATTTTGCGGGAATGATGCCTGGTGACGTGGGTGATGAAAATATTCTTGGGAGGTCAACTGAAGTTGAAGATATTGAAACAGAAAGTGATCTTGGCAACATTAATGCAGAATTCAGTGGCTAGGATGCCATGCTTGTCAATTGGGAAGGCGCTTCGTCTCTTGGAGTTTTGGTGGTATATTTTGGTGTCATCTCTTTTGCTCGGGTTATTTCAGGGTTGTAATCCGGACGTTGCCTTGAGAGTCAAAACCCTTTTATCTTTCCACTTTGCTTTGTTTAGTAATAAATTTGTTTAGTGCTGTCTAGGTTTGTAATTCTAGTCTAGTCTGTTAGTTTTGTTGTTCGTTTTGTTGTTTCAATCCATCAGTTTAATACAACTCTTTGTTTCCCGTCATTTCTAGTCATTCCATTTCTAATCACTTTACAGTTCTTTTCATACTGATTTTAGTGACATGACATGCACATATTTCTCGACTTGATTTTAAAAGTCAATTTAACAATGAAGCAATGTTGAAGATGTAATGATACTCGCAAGAAATGAAACATATTGGAATACTGTGAAACCTGAATCAAGTGAATACTGGGGGAAAACAGAACATAAAGAAATGCCTTGGAAATGCATCATGCTTCATCGGTTTAAAGCCAAAGGCAAGAGTACCCCAAGGTTAAAGGAACCATTCGTGGTACCGGGATTGTTGTCCAATGGCACTGAGAGTCATCAAGGCAAATATGTGAATCAATCAAAGGTGTTTAACTGTGTAGTTTGTACTTGGTAGGTTTTGAAGATTGGAATGACGAAGGCGTTTTATTCGGCTATCCAAACACTTTATCCATTGATATCCCTTTGAGCCTTATCATATTTTCTTTCATACCCCTCTTTCGGAATCAACAACAAAAAATTGAGGATTGAGCGGAGAAATCCAAATGGAGAAACAAAAAGAAAGAAGAAAAGAAAAAAAAAAGAGAAAAGAAAAAAAGAAGAGAAAAAGAAAAGAAAAAAAAAGAAGAAAGAAAAAGCAAAGAAAAGAAAAAAAATCGGGAGAAGTCAAGATGCAACAATGAATACGGACGTAGTTTGAACTATGTTTGACTTGATCCCGAAAGGGTACGTAGGCAGCCTCAATGAGGTTCAGTCACAATAAAGGAAAAATCCAAAAAATAATCCCCCAAGAAGGAAACTGGGGCAGAAGTTATGGTTGTTGAATAAATAAGATTCCGAAAGTCGTAATTTTAACCCACAATGAAATATTTTTGAGCCTTTATATCCTTTTTTCTATATCCCATCCAAAAGTCTGCATTACGGTCCAAAGGAAGACCTTCCGACCAATCTTCAGGAAATGCCGAGTCAAACGAGCGAAGGTGAATGGGCAAAACTCAAGTCCGAACAAAGGAGAATGAAGAATTCAAGATGATGAGAACCACGAGGAGACTCCAAGAGGAGAGAAATCAAAATGAGAGAGTCTTATCGGTGAAAACCCGCACGGGCACCGTAAGGCGACGGTGAGTCGAGAGAAAGAAAGAGCAAATGAGAGAGGCTTGATGGTGAAAACCCTATGGGCACTACAAGTCGACTAAGGATCAGATCAAAGAAATGAAGTGTTGAAGACCGGTTTCACGGCAGAACTTGCAACAAGAGTTGAACATCAGATTTGCTATACAAAGAAGTCTGGAGTGCATGTTAAGGTTGCTAGAGTCGGTATTCACATCCGATAGGTCATTCTTCCGTAGGTTTCTTGTTAGGAATTATGTTTTCCTTTCTTTCTGTTCTTCATACCTTGATTTATCCTCCCTCTTATTGAGTCTGTCGGGTCATAACAAGTATAGAAATGATTTCAAAATTTGCCACCAAGCTTTCCAATTGCACAAGATGGGATTTAGCCAACACGACAATTGTCGTAAGTCAGGAAAAGGTAAGGCCAGTGATTTAAGCCAAAAGAGCAACATGTGCAATGGAGCAGGCAACAATAAAAATGTTTGGGGTGCGTGCAAGACGCAAAGGTCGGCAAAGTGCCAATTCGAGAAAATATAACTAATGGAAATAGGGGAGTGTATTCTGACAAAGGAAAGAGCCAGGTCAAGGAACACCCCAAGGTTGTCCAATGAAATCATTGAAGAAATCGTAGACTTCAAGATCGGAATTGTGGGATCCGCCAAGAATGGAAGAACATACATGCCTAAAGAGAGGCGGATTTTGAACAAAGAAGAAGTGAAAATGGATAGTCGGTGAACAAGCCAAGCATTCAAGCGGAAAGTTCAAGGCCACAACCAACCACCGCATTTTTAAACTGACAGAGTTTTCTTTGCTTTGAAACAGGAGCAAAAGATATTGTCAAACTGGGGCAAGAAGAATTTTCTGTCATCGGATAATCATCCGAAGAGCATGAATGTGAATACAATTGTTTTTGAAAATGAACAATGCAAGTTGAAAGGTGAAGGAAACAATTGTTAGAGAATGATAAGATCTTAGTCTGTTGAAACTTTCTCCTAAGACAAAAATCTTAGTCTGATGAATTTTTCACCTAAGATGAAAGGAAAGAATCTTAGTCTGCTGAATCTTTCTCCCAAGATAAAAGTCTTGGTCTGATGAATTTTTCACCTAAGATAAGAAATAATGCAATGTGTAAACAAAAGGAAGGCAAAAGCCAATGAAAGTAGAAGTTGAAAAAGGAAATGAAGGCATAATTTGAAACAAAAGGAAAGGCATAATTTGAAAGGTAAAATCAGAAGTTGGAAAAGAAAGAAAGGTAAGAAGTTGAAAAAAAAGAAAAGTTTTTTGAAATTGAAAGACTTAAGAAAGTCTGAATTGCAAATGGACCCAGTCTGATGAGTTATCTCCTGGAGTCATAAACTCAGTCCGATGGATAATCCTCCCGAGACCATGCAAATGAATAGACCCAGTCCGAAGAGTTATCTCCTGGAGTCATAAACTCAGTCCGATGGTTAATCCTCCTGAGATTACATTGAGATGGACATAGTCCAATGAGAATGAAAATCTTAGTCTGTTGAATCTTTCTCCCAAGATTAAATGTCTTGGTCTGATGAATTTTTCACCTAAGATAAGGAGATAATGAAATGTGAAAACAAAAGGAAGGCCGAAGTCAATGAAAGTAGAAGTTGGAAAAGGAAATGAAGGCATAATTTGAAACGAAAAGGAAAGGCATAATTTGAAAGGTAAAATCGAAAGTTGGAAAAGAAAGAAAGGGCAACTGGAGTCATAAACTCAGTCCGATGGATAATCCTCCTGAGACCATGCAAATGAATAGACCCAGTCCGAAGAGTTATCTCCTGGAGTCATAAACTCAGTCCGATGGATAATCCTCCCGAGATTACATTGAAATGGACATAGTCCAGTGAGATACAATCTTAGTCTGTTGAATCTTTCTCCCAAGATAAAAGTCTTGGTCCGATGAATTTTTCACCTAAGATGAAAGGAAACAATCTTAGTCTGTTGAATCTTTCTCCCAAGATAAAAGTCTTGGTCTGATGAATTTTTCACCTAAGATAAAGAGATATTGAAATGTGAAAACAAAAGGAAGGCCGAAGTCAATGAAAGTAGAAGTTGGAAGAATGAAGGCATAATTTGAAACGAAAAGGAAAGGCATAATTTGAAAGGTAAAATCAGAAGTTGGAAAAGAAAGAAAGGTAAGAAGTTGAAAAGAAAGAAAAGTTTGTTGAATTTGAAAGGCTTAAGAAAGTCCGAATTGCAAATGGACCCAGTCCGAAGAGTTATCTCCTGGAGTCATAAACTCAGTCCGATGGATAATCCTCCCTGAGATTACATTGAAATGGACATAGTCCAATAAGAAACAATCTTAGTCTGTTGAATCTTTCTCCCAAGATAAAAGTCTTGGTCTGATGAATTTTTCACCTAAGATAAAGAGATAATGAAATGTGAAAACAAAAGGAAGGCCGAAGTCAATGAAAGTAGAAGTTGGAAAAGGAAATGAAGGCATAATTTGAAACGAAAAGGAAAGGCATAATTTGAAAGGTAAAATCAGAAGTTTGGAAAATAAAGAAAGTTAAAAGTTGAAAGGAAAGAAAAGTTTGTTGAATGTGAAAGGCTTAAGAAAGTCTGAATTGAAAACGGACTCAGTCTGATGAAGTATCTCCTGGAGTCATAAACTCAGTCCGATGGTTAATCCTCCTGAGATTACATTGAAATGGACATAGTCCAGTGAGATACAATCTTAGTCTGTTGAAACTTTCTCCCAAGATAAAAGTCTTGGTCCGATGAATGTTTCACCTAAGATAAAGAGATAAGCAGCCGAAAGTTACACGGCAGGAGAAAAGCAAAAAAGAGGAAGGCAATAAGAAGCAGGGACGGCAGATGCCAGTTGCCAGCAATTTATATCTAATAAATTTTGTTTCATGAAGGAACAAATTGTCACTCATCACTTTAAAGTGAATGTGACCGATGTGGAAAATAGAAAACACAAAAAGAGAAAGTTTGCCAAATAAGTGGAGAAATTCACAGGCAAGAGATAATTGGTAAAAGAAAATACCAAAAAGAGGAAGATAGCATCCTTTAAAATCCACTCCCCAGGTCCTCAGGCTGCGGGAATACATTTTTTGCATTGCACGTTTAATTTCCGTTAGGCGCCCACCTTCTAATACGGGAATATTTTCTGCATTCGCATTGCACGTTTAAATTCTGTTAGGTGCCCACCTTCTAATACGGGAATATTTTTCAGCATCGCATTGCACGTTTAATTTCTGTTAGGCGCCCACCTTCAAATACGGGAATACATTTCTGCATCGCATTGCACGTTTAATTTCTGTTAGGCGCCCACCTTCAAATACGAGAATACATTTCTGCATCGCATTGCACGTTTAATTTCTGTTAGGTGCCCACCTTCTAATACGGGAATACTTTTCAGCATCGCATTGCACGTTTAATTTCTGTTAGGCGCCCACCTTCAAATACGGGAATATTTTTCTGCATCGCATTGCACGTTTAATTTCTGTTAGGCGCCCACCTTCTAACACGGGAATATTTTTCTGCATTGCATCTCATACATATCTGCATTTAAAAAGAAAAAAAAGGAAAATGAAAAATGAAAAAATGATGATGAAATTCTGACATTCAATAACATGATGTGCCCAGTCACCATACTGGGGCAGAAAAATCTTTCTTTGGTTGTTTATTTTGTCACAAGCAGAGGTCCACCTGGAGAATGGACGAATGCTTCATATTGAAGAAGATGAACAAGTTCAAGGCAATAACAAGAATGCCGGTGAAAGTTGAACAAGTTCAAGGAAATAACAAGAATGTCGTTGGAGAGAAAATACAAGTCGAGGCAATAACAAGAATACCAGTGAAAGAGAAATACAAGTCAAGGCTCAGCAACTAGGAGGCCACCTGAAAAAAAATCATGAGCACTATATGTCCGGACTTGATCCAAAAGCCGAAGAAGATTGAACCAACACCTACGGCTAACAAGCATCAAGATTCAGATCAGGGTCCGCATGAAGCACCCAACCAACTCAAGATCAAGCTTCAGAAGACTCATAGATAGGAATTTTGTAACTCGTAGCTGATAGGTTTAGTTAGTCTTTTTCAATTTTGATGTAATAACGGGACAGCGGACCGGAGCCTCGGACGGAACCTCGACTCTCAACCTCGATACTCCATCACTTCCGAACTACACTGACCTGATTCCTGTTTAGCCCAGGATATGTAGGCAACCTCTGAAGCAGGGTGCGGTCAAAGCTTTTCAAAATGCCTCACAACGAAATACTCGAACGGGTAAAAATCGTTCATAGTTGCTCACTTATCTTTGCACGGAAACTCTTCGTGTTCCCGAGCAAAGAGGGGCAGCTGTGAGCACGTGATTTTTACCCTACATATGAGTTATTCCCATAAATTCAAAATAAATAACTTTTTCTTATTTTTACAATTTGTGTGTTAGTTGCTCATGTTAAATCATATAAAAAAAATACAAAAAAATATGTATTTACATTTACAAAATCAATTTCTCATTTAATAGGTATTAATTCATTTTAGAACAATTAAAGAAAAATCAAAAAATAACATTAGTTAGCTTTTTAAAATGAAAAATTGCCAAAAAAGAAGGTAATTAGTTTAATTTTAATTAGTTCCAAATAATTACAAAGTAGGAAGAATATAAAAAATACAAAAACAATAAAAAATAGTACAAAAGAAAATACAATGCAAAAGATCAAAGGGAAAAACAAAGAACAAAGATTTGGGCCAAAGAAATGCCTAACACCCAGGCCCAAACGGAAACCCCAACCCCAGCCACCCAACAACCCACGCCCAACCCACACATTACCGGAGCCCAACCCATTACCCTGTTAAATATCAGAGTTTTATCCAATATTAGAGACACGGAATTACCGTGTCTCTATCTTCTCATTTCTTGAGCAAAGCTTGAGGCGATAAAACAGAGAGAGCTCCTAAGAGCTAATCAGAGATTTTCGAGGAGCGAATCAGAAATTCAGAGAGAGGATTTTTTTTTCGGAGAGAAAATTTCAGAGAGATTTTGGGTAATCTTCCTAGCTCTCCTTCTTCTTCTTCAAGCAGCCATCACAATTCGGAAGAGGACCCTGGTCTCCATGCTTCATTTTTCTCCGACGCCTAAGATATGGAGTATAGTTAGGTCTGAGTTGAGATAGAAGTTCCGGCGCGGTTCGAGTGTTGTTGTCATTGGCGTTTCATTTTGTGGAGAATAAGTTACTGTGGTTCATTCAATTGTATGTCAAATCTGAAATTCTTGTAATTGTTGGGAGTGTTCGTCAATTGAAAGACTATTTTAGTAGAATTTTTGAACCGGAGCTGCTGTACTTTGTGATTGTTTTCTTTTTGTACTGAGAATATTTTGGGCTACCAGTGTTGTCGATGGAGATTTTGCTCAATTTTATTTCTTAGGAGTTTCAAGGTAGTCCTAGTGTGTGAGTCTCGAATAACTCGGTTGATGTTAGTCCGTTCCAAATTTAATGAGGTCGTCCAGTTCGAGTCGCTATGATTCTGTTTGAAGTCGACGTTCGAGTCTCCTGAAGCTCGAAAGTTTCGATCCGGGATTCTGTCGCCATTTGAATTGTAATCGTTGGCTCAAATTTTGGCTGTGGCGTTTATCTGTTTTCAACTTCCAAATGCCGATTTGAATTCTGATCAAGGTCGTCGGCGTAATTCCCCTTATGGTCAGTTAGTTCCAGCTCTGTTTTTGTCGTGTTGGAATATGTTTAATTTTTGATCTGAAATCTGTGCATATATTACGATATATGTTGTGGCTTTAGCATTTTATATATGTTTCAGTCTCAGTTCCATTATAGATTGTTTCAGGCTTTATGTGGCTCTTCATATTAATTTCTTACTTTAAATAGATGTAATGGGATTGCTTGCACTTGTGGTTAGATGATTGTAAATCTCCATGTGAAGTTCAAGCCAAAGATATTGGTTATGGTGCTCCTGAGTTTAACATCGAGCGATCCTCGAGTTTTCATGGACTTGATGTGTCGTTTGAGATTGGGTATGATGTATTGGCTGTTCTCTGAAGTTAATTCACCTGCTGCGACGTGTTTGTGTAGATTTAATTCTAAACAATGAATTTAATTGGAATCTGACTGTTGCTTAAATCCGAGCTGTTTAGAAGGTGAGAAGTGTATTATTGAGTGATGAACTAATTGTGTATTGCAATGAAAAAGAGGAATCATGAAGAATAATATTCAGTTAGTGAGTTACAAGTTTTGTTTTAAGTTTAGAACTAAAATTGGCATCGAAACCATGGCTTGGCCATTCCTTCTTTGAAGGTGATTTCTGACATTTGCTTACTGTAGTTTAATTTGATATGCACTTACTGATGGATACAACTATAAGAGAACAATCAGTTCTTTTAGTCATATTCAGGGTCTTAATAGTAGAAAGTGTATTTCTCTTTGTCTGTTATGCCTCTTTTCCTTATGTACTAAAAGCATTTGTGAAAGAACTTGGTTAAGGCTTAAGAATATTTTGTTCTTTATGTATGAGCCTTGTGTAGTTATAGAGATATAGAATGCTATGTTAGACTCTACTGTTAGTATTAATTTTAACATGATCTCTCTCAGTAAATTTTGCGCATGAACTCTACTGGTTGCTTTACATAATTTTTTTTTTTTATTTATGTGCATGTAAATTTTGTAAATGAACTCATGTTTCTTTAACCAAAATATCCATTTAGCTACTAGCCTTTGGCAAAGGTTTTCTTCCGCCATGAGCGCACTTAGAAATTTGGTTAGGATAAATTAAGGCATGCCATGCCAAACAAAATGACAAATTGAATGGCCCTCTTTTATTATAAAAATTGAACCTTAGATTTCGAGGCGTGCCATTTAGCAAATTTCATGGCCCTCGCAAAGTACAATCACGATAGACTCTTTAGACACGATTTGTAAATAAAATACTTTCCTAATTACGGGTGCGCATTTATGTGACCCAAATCTTACTCTCGGCGAAACTGAAATACATTAAAGTCACAAGCGTACTGGTTGCGGTGTGACTCGAAATGTGTTTTCGTGACGTCGCAATTCTTCTAAAATTAAAAGCGGAACATTAAAAGCACATAGTTAAAATATATAAAGAAATCAGATAAAAACAAAAATCGCAGTTGAGCGACCGTGCTAAAACCACGAAATCCGGGAGTGCCTAACACCTTCTCCCGGGTTAACAGAATTCCTTATCCAGGTTTCTAGTTTCGCAGATTGTAATACAGAGTCATAAATTTCCTCGGTTCGGGATTAAAACCGGTGACTTGGGACACCATTATTTTCCCAAGTGGTGACTCTGAAAAATTAAATAAATTGATCTCCGTTCCGACTGTCCTTTAAGTGGAAAAACTCCTTCACTGATTATTATTATATTCCTTCTCGGGGTGTAGTATTAAACAGTGACACATTTACGTTTATACGTTATGTGAGGTAAAAAAGGAGGTGTGACAAGCTTCACTACTCGCTTTCGACTAGTGATGCCCTGAGAAATTTTACCAACAAGCCTCTCTCATTTATTTATCTCTGTTTACCGTCACCTTACAATGCCCGTGATGATTTTCACTAGTAAGACTCTCTCATTTTTCTTTTTCTTTTTCTCTTTTCTTTCCCTTTATTTTTTTTGTGAGCAACTTGACAGTGTTCTATGTCATGTGACAACCGCTTCTCATTGCATGCTTCTCTTTTCATTCTTGAGGGCATATCGAGAGTTCTTTATTTGAAAGGTTTTTGTATAGGGTTGGACTGAAGGTTCGGCATGAATGCTCAAAGTAAACTTAAAATGTAGGGTTGTAGACTTACAACTCTTGGAATCAACTCTTTAATAACTAAAACAAACTCATGCCCCAGTTTTAGATACTAGATTATTTTTTTCTGTATTCTTATTTGGTTGGACCGAACCGTGTAAAGGTGACTACGTATCATTCTTTTAAAAAAACGGGTCTAACGTAGTTCAAAAATCTGACCTAACTATTTTTTTCATCTTTCTTTATGTATCTCTTTTTTCGTTTTTTTTTTCTTCTTTTCAAGTTGCCTTAGCTTCTATTTTCTAGGGGCATGGGCCTTTGATTATTATTTTTTCATTTTTTTCACTTGAACTTTCTAAGATTCGCCCCAGTTTGTACTCTTGAGGCATGGATTATTTTTCATGATTTTTTTTCATTTTCATTTTATTGGATTTTTAACTCTAAAATTGATTCTAAAACAGGGTGGTCAAAGAAAATAACACAGGCTCAAAAGGGATAATAAAGGGTATAAAGTGTTTGGGTAGCAGAAAAAGGGCCTCCCAACCTCAAGAACACCAAACATAGTATTTTTTCGCGATCACACATTGACGAACATGTCTATCATCTTGGTGTGTCGTGGTCACAGGACACTTTCCATCCTTTTATGTCAAACTTTCTAACAAACTTCAATTGATTATTCCTCAACCCGATCTTTACAATGATTTTGAAAGTAAAGATCCTTAACTTCCACGGGTATGACTATTCTAGTTCCTCTTGAATTTTACTCGGGCTTAATTCCAAGGTATTTCAACTCTTTTTCATCCTCAAAAGTGTCTTTTTCTCGGTTATCCAATCCAAACTTATATCAATTTTCAAACATCTGGCCAAAAATTCTACATGCATTTCATGTCACTAGAACTAACAGCGAAAGAACTAAGCATGGAGTGACACAAAAGGACTATATTTCATTGAGTAAACAACAAGACTGTAATAACCCGGCCAGTCATTTTAAGAAATAACGCACTGATCCCCCCATTAACTGCATTCCCCATGTTTGTTTTTGCTATTGTGAGTTGCCTGAAAGATTTATTTGGAGTTTTGGAGAGTTTTGGGACACTTAGTCCCTAAAAGAGAGTTTAAGTTTTAGAATTTGGACCGTAGTTGGAGCAGTATGAAGACGGACTCAGAATGGAATTCTATTGGTCTCGTTAGCTCTGTTGCTTGATTTCAGGTGTAGGAGCGTTCATATTATATTTTGGAGGTCCATAGCTTATTTAGGCTTGAAATGCCGAAAGATGAATTTTTGAAGTTTCCAGTTCGATAGTGAGATTTGATATTGGGATCGGAATGGAATTTCGGAAGTTGGAGTAGCTCAGTAGTGTTGAATGTGACATGCTTGCAAAATTTCAGGTCATTCGGACGGGGTGTGATAGACTTTTTGATCGAAAGTATAATTTGAGAGTTTTTGGAGTTCTTAGACTTGAATCTGATGTTAAATTGGTGTTTTGATGTTGCTTTGAGAGTTTCGAATGTTGGAACAAGTATTAATGATGTTTTAGGATTGATTGGCATATTTGTTTGAGGTCCCGGAGGCCTCGAGTAAGTTTCGGGTGCTTAACGGAAGTTGAATTGGACTTAGAAAAATTTGATGTTGGCTAAACCTTTCATAACCGCACCTACGTGAATTGGACCACAGGTGCGGCACCATAGAAGCACCTGAGAGACCACAGATGCGGCCAGGTGAAGGAAAGCTAGAAGCCGCAGGTGCGAAAGTGTGCACAGACCTGCGAGACTGCAGATGCGGTAAACTAGTACCAGGTGAGGAAATGGGAATTAAATGAATTATTGCAGGTGTGGTTCATTTTCCTTAGAAATAGGACCGTAGCTGTGGTCCCATGGCCGCTGAAGCAAATTTGTTGGGCAGGAATAAGATATTTCGAGGGTTTGAAATCAATAGTTAGAAAATCAATTTGGAGCTCGGGCGAGGGCGATTTTTAGGAGGATTTTGAAGAAGAAATCAGTGGGTAATGATTCCAAATCCCTTTCTAGTTGTATTCCTATAATGTAAACATAGTTTTGTCATTTAATTCCATATTAGGGATGAAAAATTGAGGAAAAGTTCTTAGGCCTAATTTTGAGGTTTTAATCTTGATTTTGATGTCGGATTCGAATAATTTTTGCATAAACGAACTCTTAAGAGTATGAGGATTCTGAATTTGTAAATTTTATCCGATTTCGAGACGTAGGTCCGAGGGCATTTTGGTCATTTTTTCTTAATTTTGCTTATTTTCTTAGAATTAATTAATGGAATTTGTTGCTTGAAGCTATATTTACATTATGAAATTGATTTGAATAGATTTGGGCCAGTTGGAGTCGAGTACTTGTGGCAAGAACGTGGTATAGATCTGATTGAGCTAGTTCAAGGTAAGTGGCTTGTCTAACCTTGTGTTGGGGACATCCCCCCTAGGATTTGGTATTGTTGTTATATGAATATCATGTACGTGAGGTGACTAGTGCGTAAACGTGCTAATTGTTGGAAATCTGTTTTTCATTAAGAAATCAACTGTGTTTCTTTCTACTTGAGCATTACTTGTATTTTGAGCCTACTGTGTAGTTTAGGGAGGCATGCTTAAGTATATTAATTGTCCAATCTGCTTAAACTATTTATGTGAACTCTCTGCAGCATGTTAGAATAGAAATCTTTGTTTTCTTGGTACAAACTTGAATGAAATTGTGGATTGTTTCCTTGATATTGTTGTCTTTTTATTTTGGACCACCGATGAGTATTCCGAAAATTCGCTGCATATATATTGATTTTGACTGTAGTGTGGGATATCAAGAGATCCCCAGCACATATATTGAGGTTGCCAAGAGATCATCGGGATACCAAGAGATCCCCTGTACATATATTGAGGATACCAAGAGATCCCTAGCACATATATTGAGGATACTGAGAGATTCCCGGTTATTTACGTTTGGGACTACGGGACGGGATCCCGAGAGATCCCCTGGCGATGTTTTTATGTATTCTTCTCATTTTCTGATATTTTTTTATTATACTGTTGCACCTTACATTGTCTTACCTTGGTTTAAATTTTATAACCAGTAAGGCCCTGACCTTCCTCGTCACTATCTGATCGAGGTTAGGATTGGCACTTACTGGGTACCGTTATGGTGTACACATGCCCTTTCCTGAACATCTTTTCTCGTGTGCAGATCCAAGTACATAGACTTGGCCATATCGATAGCGAGGCGAGACGATCTCTAGAGACTTTGAGGTATATCTGCCGCGTTCCCGACCGATGAGTCCCTATTTACTCTCTTTTAGTTATAGCCCTTCTGTACTTTTCTTTTGTTTAGACACTCTAGAGTTAGAACATTGTTGTTATTCCACAACTTGTGATTTCATGAGACTTCAAGTTTTGGGAAATGTAGTTTCAGTTTGAGAGTTTGTGTTGTATATGCCGAGCGACATCTTAAATGTTTCATTATGTTATTCCGCAGTTTTTGGCTAGTTTTATTCCATTTTTCCTTTTTTGCAATTTGTTAGGCTTGCCTAGTCGTAGAGACCAGGTGCCATCACGATAGTTCACGGAGGGTGAAATGGGCAGTGACAAAGACAAGCAACCTTAAATTCGAGCTACAACACTAAACTAACCTAAATAAGACTCACATAGACAAAATAGACGGCAAATAGGTTTTGACTCAACAAAAAAAATTTGGATCACAGCCCGAAAATAACTGAGATAACAAAGTAGTATCAAAACAAGTTACCAAAATTCCTTCCTAGTGAGGAGGGAATGACTTTTCAGTTGCTAAGCTTGACATTTAGCCATGGATTTACTCATCAAAATCACCATGGCCTTTCTCCAATTTCAGTCGGCAAGTTCCTGAGAGGATTATCATACTCCTTGTCACCACGTGTCATCCCCATAAAGATGTTCATCGTCATGTGCAGGTAAAGGATTCGGCATGATATTCTGTGTGTCACTATCTCGGATCACAATCAGTTTTTCCTGGATCATCCTTTCAATTTCTCTTTGCAAATCCCGACAACTTTTAACAGTGTGCCCCTAGGCATTGGAATGGTATTCACACCTTTTAGAAGTATCAAAACTTATTGCACGTGGGTCCACATGATTTGGACGAATTGGGGTAATCTTGTCATAATGCTTTAATTTCTCAAATAAGCTTGCGTAGGACTCTCTTATTGGTGTAAAATTATCTTTCAACATTTGTTCACTTCTATACCCCTAGATTTGATGTGGGTTATAGGGCACCTGAAAATTTTGTAGAGGTTGGTAGAGATTTTGCGGTGCGGGTGCTCGCCTTCTTTGGTGTCTTGGTGGCTGGGCAACATACGGGGGTAAAGCAATAGAGTATTGAGGGTTCTGAGGTGGATAATAGTATCCGGGGGAATCATCGGACACATACGAGGATGTTCATACCTTCAAGATGTTCTCCTAACACCTCTTCTCGACCCTGATATCATCGTGATTTCTTCATCCTTCTCATTCGTGTCACAAACATTATCAGATTCAATCTGGACAATCTCAGTAGCGGCTTTGAGTACTACTTGACTTATAATTATTCCGGTCCTAAGGCCATTCTCAACCATTTCCCCCATTTTGATTGCTTTCGAGAAGGATTTGCCCATTGCGGACATCATGATTCGAAAATAATCTAGCTCTTGAGCCTGAAGAAAGACAGTGATTAACTCGTGGTCATCCATGGGTGGCTTAACTCTAGCCGCTTGCTCTCTCCATTTAGTGACATATTCCCTGAAAGTTTTAGTTGGTTTCTTCTTCAGGTTTGAAAAAGAATTGCGGTCTGGGGCGATGTCAATGTTGGATTGGAACTGTTTGACAAAGTCCCGGACCATGTCATCAAGGATATACCAGTGAGAGGTGTTTTGATCCATAAACTATTTAGAGGCTACTCCCGTAAGGCTTTCCCCAAAATAGGATATTAGCAATTCTTCATTTCTTCCTGCACCTCTTAGCTTATTGCAATACCTTTTCAGGTGGGCTATGGGGTCTCCATGTCCATTATACCTTTCAAATTTGGGGATGTTGAAACCAAGTGGCAAACGAATATCGGGAAACATACATAGATCCTTGAAGGCAATACTCTTCTAACTTCCCAACCCCTATATGTTTTTCAACTATTAGTCTAAGCTTTTCAGTCTTTGGGTCATTTCTTCTTGTGTCATCTTGCAGGAAGGCTTCTCAATGTTTGTAGGGAGATCAAACACATACGAGTGGTACTCAGGAGAGTGGTATTGCTCTTGCTGGGTAGGAAATTGTGACTTAGGAGTTTTCCTCTGTACCATCGTCAACTGGGGGATGGTAAAGACGGTCATAATAGTAGTGGTTGTCTGATTGGTGGTCATGGAAAACTTTGAGAGCATGCAACAGAAGTTCCATCTATAATCGTACAATTGGGATAAGGACTAAACCCATATTGATAGTATTGATTAGACAATGAAACTGGAATGGCAATAGTCGAGGTTCGTATGAACTCTCGAAAACCATGAGAAGAAAAAGGCGGTTCTTGGCCATTGGCCCATGCTCGACACATTTAAGTCATTTTTATATTTCAGTCTTCTATTTTCCTAAGCCATAATAGACTGTTGTTGAACCCTCTGACCCTAAGTCTCTTGAGCATTGTTACAGCTTTGATGTCAGTTGTCAATGAGATTTTTCCTTGGATCTGGTGTTTCCATCTTACCAATTACCAATCTGTCACGACCCAGATTTCCCACCATCGGGAGTCGTGATGGTGCCTTCTAGTAAAAGCTAGGCAAGCCAATACTCGTCACCATGCCTATACGTCGTACCTAACAAATAACACATAGAAAATAGGACACAACTCCTAATCCCTTAGGCTAAGATTAGATCAAACACTTACTTCGATGCTTCGAACACAATTCAAGCCTCAACTATCGCTTTATCTCTTGATTCTACCACCAATTTGCTCGTATCTTGCTATAAGTTACTTAATTATATCAATAAATGCTAAATGAATCAATTCTAATGCATGAAAATAAATTTTCTAAAGTTTTTTCCCAAAAATTTAAAAATTGACCCCGGGCCACATGGTCAAAACCCGAGGTTCGAACTAAAACACGATTAGGCATTCACGCACGAACTCAAATATACAAATTATTTTGAAATAGGACTTCAAATAGAGGTCCAAATACTCAAAATTTAAAAAACCTAGGTTCTACCTAATACACCCAATAAACCCCATGGAAACTTTTGATTTTGAGATGAAATCATGTGAAAAGATGTTAAAGATTGAAGATAACGAATTAGAAACAACTTACAATCAATTTGGAGAAGAAATTTTCTTTGGAAAAATCCCCCAAGAGAGCTTATATTTTGAGAAGGTATGAAAAATGGCTAAAAATGCGTCTAAGTGTTAATTAATTGGTCTTTGATATCGCAATTGCGAACCCTTCGGAAGTATGTCAATATCGCATTTGAGGGGGGGGGGAGGTTTCGCATTTGCGAACCCTGTAGATTTCAGTTTTCTTCACAATTGCGACACTGCCTTCGCATTTGCGATAGTTACATCGCATTGCGATGAAGGCAGCCTAGGCCAAAACTCACATTTACGAGCCAGGGCAACACACCGAAAATTCCTAAGTCCAAATTTTCACTCATCGGCCTATCGAAAACTCACCCGAGCCTTCGGGGTTCCAAACCAAACATGCACATTAACCCAAAAATATCATACAGACTTTCTCATGCATTCAAATCGCCAAAATAACAACAACAACTATGAATTTAACATCAAAATCATGAAATAACTTAGGACCTAAAATTTTCCAAATTTTCTCAAATAAGGTCCGGTTCATGTCATTTCAAGCCAATTCTTACCAAATTTTACAGGCTCAACTTAAATCACATATAAGACCAGTATCGGGGTCAAAACCAAAATACGGATCCGATACCATCAAATTTTAAATACATTTTATTTCCAAAAACTCATATATTTTCCAAGAAATAATTTTCTTTAAAAATTTATTTCTCGGGCTTGGAACCTCGAAATTCGATTCCGGGCGTACGCCTAAGTCCCATGGACACTCTGGGACCATCAAATCACGAGTTCGGGTTTGTCTATCCCAAATGTTGACCAAAGTCAACCTTAATTATTGAAAGGAAAATTTATTATTTCACAAATTTTCACATAATGGCTTTTCGGACTGCGCATGCAAATCGAGGTGAGACAAAAAGGAGGTTTTAAGGCCTCAAAACATAGAATTTATTTCTAAAACAAGTGATGACTTTTTGGGTCATCACATCATCCACCTCTAAAACGAACATTCGTCCTTGACCGAACATAAGAAATAAGTACCCGAGTCGAAGAAAAGATGGGGATAACGGCTTCGCATATTGGACTTAGACTCCCAGGTCGATGCCTCAGCAGGCTGACCGCTCCACTCAACACGAAGTGGAGGGAAACTCTTTGTTCTCAACTTACGAACCTGCCGGTCTAGAATAGCTACCGGCTCCTCCTCATAGGACAGGTCCTTGTCCAACTGGACGGTGCTGAAGTCTAACATGTAGGATGGATCGCCCTGATACTTCCGAAGCATGGACACATGAAACACTGGATGTGCGACTGATAAGCTCGGCAGCAATGCAAGTCTGTACGTCACCTCTCCCACTCGATCAAGAATCTCAAATGGGCCAATGAACCTAGAGCTAAGCTTGCCAATCTTCCTAAATCTCATACGCCCTTCATAGGCGACACTCGAAGCAATACCCGCTCACCGACCATGAATGCCAAATCACGAACCTTACGGTCGACATAACCCTTTTTCCTAGACTGATTTGTACGAGGTCTATCTTGTATGATCTTAACCTTATCTAAGGCGTCCTTCGCTAAATCTGTACCCAACAACCGAGCTTCTCCCGGCTCAAACCATACGACCGGCGACCGACACCACCTACCATTCAAAGCCTCATTAGGAGCCATCTTGATACTTGACTAGTAGATGTTGATGTAGGCAAACTCTGCTAAAGTAAAAAAACTGATCCCGTGAGCCTCCAAAGTCAATAACACAAGCCCGGAGCATATCCTCCAAAATCTGAATAGTGCACTCGGACTGTCCGTCTGTCTGGGGATGAAATGTTGTGCTCAACTCAACTCGTGTGCCTAACTCCCGTTGAACTGCTCTCCAGAATTGTAAGGTAAACTGCGTACTTCGGTCCGAAATGATAGACAAGGGCATACAATGAAGACGAATAATCTTCCGGATATAAATCTCAGCTAACCTCTCAGAAGAATACGAATTGCCACAGGAATAAAATGTGCTGACTTGGTCAGCCTATGAACAATAACTCATACTGCATCGAACTTCCTCTAAGTCTGTGGGAGTCCAACAATGAAGTCCATAGTGATACGCTCTACTTCTACTCCGGAATCTCTATCTTTCTATAACAGACCACCAGGTCTCTGATGCTCGTACTTCACCTGCTGACAACTAAAACACCAAGCCACATATCCAATAATTTCCTTATTTATTCTCCTCCACCAATAATGCTGCCGCAAATCCTGATACATATTGGCGGCGCCCGAAAGAATAGAGTAGCGGGAACTATCGGCCTCTTCTAAAATCAACTCCTAGAGCCCATCCACATTAGGTATACAAACTCTACCAAGAAGCCTCAAAACTCCATCATCTCCTAATGTAACATGCTTGGCACCTCCGTGCTGCACCGTGTCTCTATGGACGCATAAATGAGCATCATCATACTACCAATATCGGATACGCTCAGATAAAGAAGAGCGAGCAACTGTGTAAACTAATACATGGCTAGGCTCAGAAATATCCAACCTCATGAACTGATTGGCCAAAGCCTGAACATCCAAAGCAAGCGGTCTCCCACCGATCAGAATATACGCAAGGCTGCCCATACTGGCTGACTTCCTACTCAAAGCATCGACCACCACATTGGCCTTTCCCAAGGGTGATATCATAGTCTTTTAACAGCTCTAACCACCTTCTCTACCTCAAATTTAGCTCCTTCTACTTGAACAAGTATTGCAAACTCTTGTGATCCGTGAACACCTCACATGCCACACCATACAGATAATGCCTCGAAATCTTCAGCACATAAACAATGGCTGCTAACTCCAAATCATGGACTGGATAGTTCTTCTCATGAATATTCAACTAACGCGAAGCATAAGCTACAACCTTGCCATCTTGCATCAACACCGCACCAAATCTAATATGAGATGCATCACAATAAACTATATATGACCCTGACCTATGGGAAAACCAATACTAGCACCGTCGTCAAAGTTGTCTTGAGCTTATGAAACTTGCCTCACACTCGTCTGACCACATAAACTAGGCACCTTTCTGGGTTAACCTGGTTATCGGGACTGCGATAGATGAAAAGCCTTCCACAAACCGACGATAATAGCCTGCCAAACCCAAGAAACTCTGGATCTCTGTAGCTGATGCGGGTCGAGGCTAGTTCTTGACTGCCTCTATCTTTTTTGGATCCACCTCAATACCCTCTGCACAAATAACATTAGCCAAGGAAGCAACTGAACTAAACCAGAACTCACACTTTGAAAACTTAGCATATAGCTGACTATCTCTCAGAGTTTGAAGAACCACTCTTAGATACAGCTAATGCTCCTCCCGGCTGCGGAAATAAATCAAAATACATCAACGAAGACTATACGAATGAATCCAAGTAAGGCCTGAACACTCGGTTCATCAAATCCATGAAAGCTACTGGGTATTTGTTAGTCCGAATGACATCACCACGAACTCATAATGCCCATACTGAGTGCGGAAAGCTATCTTAGGGATATCAAATGCCCTAATCCTCAACTGATGGTAGCCAGATCTCAAGTCGATCATAGAAAACACTTGATCACCCTGAAGCTAGTCGAACAAATCATCGATCATCGGCAATGGATACTTATTCTTGATTGTAACATTGTTCAACTACCGATAATCTATACACATCCTCATCGATCCGTCATTCTTCTTGACAAACAACACCGCCGCACCCCATGGCGATACACTAGGCCTAATGAAGCCCTTATCAAGAAATTCTTGCAACTGCTCCTTTAACTCTTTCAACTCAGTTGGGGCCATACGATACATTGGAATAGAAATGGGATGAGTGCCCGGAGCCAAAACAATGCAAAAGTCAATATCCATGTTGGGTGGTATACCCGTCAGGTCTGAAGGAAATACCTCAAGAAACTCTCGAGCAATAGGCACAAAATCAATAGAAGGAACCTCAACACTATAATCATGAACATATGCCAAATAATCCAAACACCCCTTCTTGAGCATACGTCGAACCTTCATATATGAGATAACACTATATGCAGAATGACCAGGAGTTCCTCAATGAACCTCCTCACTCTCTATCTCTCTCACTGGGAAGAAACTTCTCCAAAAGCAATTGAGAAATCCGATCCCAAGTCAAAATTGGTGACCCAACTGGTCTAGCCAAACAATAATCTCTCTACCAAGTCTCTGAAGACATAGTTGTTCTATCACCGGTCTGTGCTGCTGCTCGCTGAAGAAGCGGTACATGACCTCGCCATTCGCGAAGGAACAAGAGTGGAAGTTAAATTAGCATTGAGAAATCAAGTCGCACGACATGAAAGAATAAATTTGAAGTTTTTCCTAACTTTGTAGCCTCTAGGGGATAAATACAAACGTCTCCATACCGATTCCTCAGACTCTACTGAGCTTGTTTGTGAATTGTGAGACCTATGTAACCTAGAGCTCTGATACCAACTTGCCACGATCCGGATTTCTCACCCCTCGAGAGCCGTGATGGTGCCTACTAGTGAAAGCTAGGCAAGCCAACCAACTAAATTATTTATCTTTTTTTCATTATAAATCCGTTAACAATTAAGAACCAACAGACAATAACTAACAGAATTTAATAAGCCGAAGATTGAATTGCCAAGTTTTAATAATACTACTAATACCAATCCATAACAAATCTAACCAAGACTGGTATCACGACTCCACAGACTGTCTAGGAGTACTACAAATAAAGGTGTGAAAGACATAATGCAACATTTTCTTTGGAAGTACATGAAAGAAACATGATAATAATATAAGGAGACGCCAAGGCCTACGGACTACCTCGGGTAGCATGATGAACAAGAAGCAACAATCTCACTACGGTCCGAAAGCTATAGCATTGGGATCTGTACAAAAGAGTGCAGAATGTAGTATCAGCACAACCGACCCCATGTGCTGGTAAGTGTCTAGCCTAACCTTGGCAAAGTAGTGACGAGACTAGGACCAGACTACCAAAATAAATATGTGCAGTTAAATCATATACAGTGGAACAATACAAGTAGAAATGTACAGCTAAGGATGGGAGAGAGAAATATGTTGCGGGAGCATCGAATAATAACAGAAGAAAAACGAATAAATTTAAGGATCACCACAGTTTAATTGAAGATAGGAAGGGGGATCATGCTGCGGGGTACAACAAGTATCAATAGAAAACCAACAATTAAATATAGAGAAACATAACTCAGTTATCAACAAAAATTAGAAAATCAAAAGCAAGTGCATGACATCACCCTTTGTCCTTTAACACTCTCTCACCAAAATAATGTACGACATCATCCTTCATGTTGTAACACTCTCTCACCAAAATAGTGCACGCATCACCATTCGTGCTTTACACCCTTCCTCACCCAAGCAACAATCAAAAAGTAATTTGGGCAAGGGAATCAATACCATCACAATAAAATCAAGTAACAACAGGAAATCAATAAGTAAACGTAAAGAACACCATAACTCAATTACCAGTAAAATCAAGAAAATGAAGGACAAGCGCACGGCATCACCCTTCGTGATTTTACTCTCATCCTCACCATGAAAATCAGTATAATTGACACGGTATCACCCTTCGTGCTTTTACCTCACATAATCGCTCATATAAAGGCACAAAATGGTACATCGTACGGTACGACATCACCCTTCGTGCTTTAACACCCTCTCACCAAAATAATGCACGACATCACCCTTCGTGCTTTACACTCTTCCTCACGCAAATAACAATCACAAACAATAAGGGCAGGGAAATAAATGAATCATAATAGAATCCCGGCAAGGGAACAATAACAAAGCAGCAACATCCCGGCAAGGGTACAATATCAAAACAATAACATTCCTGCAAGAGAACAATATTAAAAACCACAACGTTCCGGCAAGGGAGCAATACTATAATCCTCTTCTCTTTTTCACATTTATTTCACAACTCGATTTATAATTTGAGCCAATGCTCTATAAGATTTAATTGCCAATTATTATTTCACAATTCACTTTACAACTTGAGCCAACGCTCCTCAATATTCAAATATCACTATTACTTCCACAAACTTGTCCCAACAATAGAAAGCATCACAAAAGGCATGAACATTACAAACAGAGTCATGATAATAATAGTATAAGACTCACGGGCATGCTTGACAACGTATAGATACTCGTTATTATGCTTATACGTCGTACCCAACAAATAACACATAGCAAATTGGACACAACTCCTAATCCCTCAAACTAAGGTTAGACCAAATACTCTCAAACACAATTCAAGCCTCAACTATCACTTTACTTCTTGATTCCACCACGAATTCGCTCATATCTAGCCACGAGTTATTTAATTATATCAATAAATGCTAAATAAATCAATTCTAATGCATGATAATAAGTTTTCTAAAGTTTTTTTCAAAAAGTAAAAAATCGACCCTGGGACCATATGGTCAAAATCCGAGGTTCGAACCAAAACCTCATTAACCATTCGCCCACGAACTCAAATATACAATTTGTTTTGAAATCGGACCTCGAATCGAGGTCCAAATCCTCAAAATTTGAAAAACCTAGGTTCTCCAAAACATCTAATTTGCTAATGAAAACCTTTGATTTTAAGTTGAAATAATGTGAAAAGATGTTAAAGATTGAAGAAAACGAGTTAGAAACACCTTACAATCGATTTGGAAAAGAAATTTTCTTTAAAAAATCGCCCAAGAGAGTTTATGTTTTGAGATGGTATGAAAAATAGCTAAAAATACGTCTAAGTGTTAATTAACTGGTCTCTAATGTCGCATTTGTGACCAAGGTTTGCAATTACGAATCCTGAAGATTTCAGCTGTTTTCGCAATTGCGACTCTGCCTTCGCATTTGCGACGAAGGCAGCCCAAGCCAAAACTCGCATTTGCGAGCCAGGCTTCGCAATTGCTGAACAAAATAGCAAAACTACCCTCAAGTTACTTTCTTATTTCAATAATCATACATGACGACGAAGATGAGCTTCGATTATTATAGTAGAAATTATGGATAAACAACTCAACTAGCCAATATATTCTCGGCAAGAATTAAACAAATGGAAAAACTTATTATTATGTGAGAATTTTTCTCTGCACTACCTGCTAATGACGCCTAAAAATTCTCAACATGGGACATAAAACTCAATATGAAACCTAAATAATAATATGCAAAGTTTAATTTTAAGAACCATCAACATACAATATATCAAAGTCAAAAATATATATGCGCGCAATAAATGTTGAATTGTGAAAATGAAAGAAAAAGTAGATTGGAGTATTTAAATAACTCTAAAAAAAAGTGTCATTCATTTAGGATTAAGTATTTAAATAAGCAAAATGGATTCATCAGAATAATCATATTAAAGATTACATTACAAGTAAGGAGCATGAATATATACGGAGTAAATTTTTAACGAAAAAATCACATAATTTTTGTGGATTGTCTATGAGAAAAGATATACGTATTTAAAATCCAGCCCACCAAAATTTTTCTTATTCAAACTAAAATCAAGTCCAAAATAAAAAACAAAAATCAAACCCAACCAGACACATGTCAATTTCTCATTTCATTTGATATTTTGATTCAAGAAAAAAAAAAAGAAATATGAGGATTGCCGCCTCAGTAAATTACTCTGTTCTGGTCACCACCATGGGTAGGAAAAATGCACCTGAAATTAAGGGTGTGTTTGGTACAAAGGAATTTGTTTTCCACTAGAAAATATTTTTATGGAAAATGAGTAATTTTATCACTTATTTTCTCTTGTTTGGTTGGTAAGCGAAAAATATTTTTCGGAAAATATTTTCTATTGTTTGTTTAGAGAGTAGAAAATAATTTTTTTTTAGGAAAATATTTTTTATGTAACTCACCCCTCCCCCTCCCACTTCCCCCCACCCTCCCCCTTCCCCAATTGGAGGAAAATGAATTAATAAGAAAAATATTTTTCAAAATATTTAAGACAACCAAACATGAAAAAATTGAAAAAATATTTTCCAAAAAACATTTTCCTTCGTACCAAACACACCCTAAAAGGAAAACAGGAAATATAATGTTCGAAAATCCCAGAGTGCCTACGTACTGCATGTGTAAAATTAGCTCACCATTCTCCCTCATCGCGCGTGGCCTCACTCCCACTTGAATCTGAACACTGTTACTATATCGGATTCAACTATTGGAACCGGCAATTACCTTCACATTGGAGTTACTACAAGCTTATAATGTTTCATTTCATTTGTGGCTCTTCATGTATGAGTACTCTCTATTTCTCCATTGGTTATACTCACGGTACCGTCACATTATACGTATATTCATTACATATATAACTGGATAAATAATCAAAAACTCCAACCTTATCTTCACATTTGTTGCTTATAAATAGGGAGATAAGTCATAAACATAAAGGGAAAAAGAGCACAATATGGTAGGAAAAATGAGAGAGAGCTCAGCTTCACCAAATGGTTCATTTACTAGTGCCATGACACTAAATGAAGAGGGGCTAACCTATGTTCCCAAGCGTTACATTCTTCCCCCATCCTTGCGCCCCGAGCGAACCCTGTGTGACACATGCTTGCCCGTTGTAGATCTATCCTTTCTGCGACACCCTCTTCTTCGGCCTCAGATAATCCAGGAAGTACACCTGGCTTGCAAGGAACTAGGTTTCTTCCAGGTACCCTACTTGTCGTGTTACGTCCATGTCACCTGTAATAATCACGCACTAGAATAAGACTGTCTGTCTAATTATTTACTTCAGTATAATTAAGTTCCTCAAGATAGGATCCATTGAATAATATGCACACACCAAGTAAAATGATGTCAGATCATCCGCATATAGAAAAAGCATTTGGAAATCAAGAAGCAGAAAGAACTTCATGTCACACACATGGCTTCATCTCCTCTGTCTTCTCTCTTCCCTTTCTTTTCAAATTTGTTAAAACGGATGTCCACGAGTTCAGCTACTTAGGTTGTCCAACAGGAAGAAAATACTTTCAACCTGAACGTATAATAACAACATGCATGTGATAAATGACTTTGCAGGTAGTTAACCATGGAATCCCACTGTCAGTCATGAAAGATGCCATAGATGCTGCGAGCAAATTCTTCGATTTACCAACTAAAGAGAAAAAGCATCTCTTGTCTTCAAATGTTCATGAACCCATAAGATATGGTACTAGTCTAAATCATGTCAAAGACAAAGTACACTTTTGGAGAGACTTCCTCAAGCACTACGCTAATCCAATCTCAACTTGGATTGACTTGTGGCCATCAAACCCCACATGTTACAAGTAAGTCTCTGATTTTCCTTTCAATATGCTTTTGCTATCTTATAGATGCATATTCTTACTGTTCAAGAACGAAATAATTTTTTCAAGTGCCTAAAGCAGTTTATCATGCAGGGAGAAAATGGGAAATTACACGAAGGCAGCACAGAAGTTGCAAGAAGAACTCATGGAAGTGATATTTGAGAGCTTAGGACTAAACCCTAGTTACTTGCATGAAGACATTGCAGAAGGCTCTCAGGTCATGGCCGTTAATTGCTATCCAGCATGTCCCGAGCCAGAACTTACACTAGGATTGCCGCCACACACAGATTATGGTATGCTATCCATCATTCTTCAAAATTATCAGGGCTTGCAAATCATGGACCGAGATGAAAAGTGGCATGCAGTTCCAGTCATTGAAGGAGCTCTCGTTGTTCAGCTGGGAGATCACATGGAAGTATTGAGCAATGGCAGATACAAAAGTGTTCTCCACCGAGCAGCAGTTAACTCAGAAAAAAAGCGCATTTCAATTGCCAGCCTTCATAGTCTAGCTTTAGGTAAAACAGTTAGACCTGCACCAGACCTTGTGAACGAACAACATATCTTGTCCTACAAAGAAGGAAGCTTCAGTGATTTCCTTGACTTCATTTCTCAAGAAAATATCATTGAAGGAAAGTACATAGACAAACTAAAAATAAACTCATGATGGTTATGGTCCCCGAGAGAGCATATGTGAAATCTCTTCTTCACAGTCAAACTCCATGCTGCACGACCTATGTGTTTGTACTTGTTTAAATGCACAATCAAATTATCAGTACCTATTTTTCCTATGACTCAATCTAATATCAGTGGTGAGGGGCTCTTCAATCTTCACGTAAGAGACCTCACTGTGACAAATAAATTACGGGACAAAGTTTACCAGTCTATTTATTTGTAAGTAGGATTCTCATAGAGGCCATGTATGATTTGAGAACCCATAATTTGTTAAAATTACAAATGCACCATCAGGATCTTCACTGTGCAAATGCTTTACCTCGGGTGCAGGAGCGGAGGCAGGGGGCGCAAGGTGTTCACCCGAACACCCTTCGCCGAAAAATTATATTGTGTATATAAGGCAGAATCTATTTTTTATCTCTATATATTAAGTTTTGAAAACCCTTGACACAAGGCAAATGTTTGGTTTAGTGGTCAAGAGTGTTCAAATTATGTAGAAGATTGCAGGTTCGATACCTATGAGCTGCATTCCAAATTTTTTTTGAACACCCTTAGTATATATTCTGCCTCCGCCATTGCTCGGGTGGCTAACACCAGACTTCAGCAGATAGATGTTACAAACTGGAAACAAAAAAATTATATTTCAATTTGCAGAATTTGTATACATTCACCACTTTAAGACATTAAAGTTGTATAGGTATCCAGCTTGAGCCTAATGTAGAGCAACAAAATTTCAGCAATCAAGCCACATTGATCTCTGGTACATGTGCTTGTTGAGAGCACATACTCCCAAACAAGGTAGATCTTGAGAGTAAATTGACAAGGAGAATTAGTTAAGATCTTAAACTAACTACACCTGCGAATATATTATTAGCGTGATTTACCATGCAACCATATACAGCTACCATCACCTTTCAACAAAAGCTGTTCTGCAAATGTAACCCACAAATTAGCCAGCATAACAGCAACTTTAGTAAAATTATCTCTTTCTTAATTTCATTTTATTCCCTTGTAAGCTAAGAAGGAAGTGTGACTTCAAGCTCAAGTTCCATAAGTCTGGCATGTCAATTGATGAGTCTTTAACCATATAAAACTGTTTATCAGGGTGACCTTGCTAAATTTCAGAGGTCCAAGCTGTCTATCACAATCTAATTATCATTTCAAAACTCCTTTCAACTAATTAGACATTATGACAAATACATCTTCAGTTTCTTAAACCGAATCGCTTCTTTTTACATATAATGACTAGTTCCTTACTGCACTTAATGGAATAAATGATGCAGTCATCACATTTGCTAATCAAGTCGATTCGTCACTGTATTTTCACATCATAAAAGGAAAATATCAAAATCCATTGTTAATGCTACTCTAACAACAACAACAACAACCCAGTATATTCCCACAAGGTGGGGTCTGGTGCCTAGGCACGCTTAACTTCGGAGTTCTGATGGGATCCGGTGCGAAATAGTAAAGAGGTTCTACTCTAAATGCCTGCAATATCTTTATCTTAATTCTTTTGGTTTTACTTACAAATAATTCCTTATACCACCAAATGGCATAAACGATTTAGTCATCAAAAAAAACAGGCATCCTGCGTTCACACTGGGTCCAGGGAGGGCTGCACCCCCAAGGGTGTGATGTAGATAGCATAATCTAATGCAAGCACTAGTGGAACCACGGCTCGAACCCGTAACCTATAGATCAGACGAAGACAATTTTACCATTGCACCAAGGCTCCCTTTTAAAGGATGTAGTCACACATTAGTCCTAATTCAAGCTGATACTTCATGTACTTCATAGAGTGAAAGGTTATCTCCTTAGAAACAAAGTAAAAGTGCTAATATTACTTGACAGCACTATTTTCTTCAATCGAACAGATAAAAGAACCATATATCCAGGATAGTCAGCCCATACATCGAGATGAAAAGTTCAATCTCTCTCTATATATATATATCACATTTGTTTAGAAAATGGCACGTTTTCTGTTTATCTATTCAGAAAGGTACAGAGAAAAATCTGATTTTCCTCCATTTTGGGACAAACGGATGCGCCCCTAGATAATTTTGTGAACATCAAAGTATAATCTCAACTATCGTGTTAATGATTTTGCAAAGAGAATAACGGGATAACTCTAGAAAACTAAAACCGCCAGCTTATTGAGAAGCGCATTAACCATAAGTGGGTAAATTAAGTAGTCTTCTTCTTCATTGATATAATTTCTAATTTCTTAGCCATTGATCCCATAGTTCAGAACTTAGCTTATGATGCAATTTGACATTGTTAAACCTAATTTTCCAAGTGTATGCTCACCGATCATATTATTAACTTAGTAATTAAACAACTATGAGCTTTAATTTGCAGTTTAATTGATCCATTTCAATTATAAACAATGAACTTTTGTTTGATTTCCATGTATTCTCATTCTATATGAATAGCAATAATTAAAATTCCATATATACATCAATCTAAGTATCATTAGTACATATTTAAATAGAGGGAAAAAATAGAGAAAATTTCAACTGATTATAAGGGGGAAAAGCGCGGGAAAATACACTTACGAAGCAAAGTGAAAAATTGATTCAATAAATTAGCGAGTTACTTCTCTCTGTCGTTTTAGATCTCTGATCTTCTCCATTGGCGCCTTCTTTCTACTATCTTTTTTTGCTGATTCTCAACGGAAGGGGGCTTCGTAAAAATGGGAGAACAGGTGAATTGATTCCGTGCGACGCGGGTCTAAAGTAAAAGTTTTCTCATTGGTCGAATAGTTTGACACGTGTCCATATCACGCGGCCCACAATGTTATACTAGCTTTTTTTCGAGCATTTTTCACTTTTAGCTCTATTAGAAACTATCTACGTACGATTATCGAAAATGTATATAAAAATTGTATAAATATACCATATATAAAATATATATATATATAAAAAAATTATACTTATATTTTTCGTGCTATTATACCGTAATATATTATTTTTTCCGTTTTCCATGTTATAAAAAACCCACTGCATGTCTTCCCTTCAAGTTTTTCTTTACCCTTCGCTAGGAGCTTTTAATTTTACTCACTTGGTGACGTGAACCAACCATCTTAAAATTAGAGGTGACAGATAATGCTTATCATACTTAGCTACCATCTCTTATTAATACGTTTCAAGTTCCATCGTTTAGAAAATATCTTTCACAAAAATTTGAGGATATTTTTGCTCTTATTAAAAAAGAATTAGCTGTAAAGATACAATTAATTGATTCTTTACCAAGTAAAGTATAAATCATATAGTATAAATATAAATGGATATTGCACTCTTGATCTCTCAATTATTGATAACTTCTGATTTTAATATTTATGATATTTTAAGCATACTTAATCTTTAATAAATCAAGAAGTGTGATTTGGTTTCCTTTACAAAGGAAATATGCCATATTTAGATTATTTATAAATCTCCATTATTATTCTAAATTACATAATTAAAGTGCACATTTCAGTAATTGGAGGCTAATGAGCTTAACCAAATATCACAATGACTAAAATAATAATTTATCAATTTCATCAGGGGCTAAAAGTGCTAACATACCAATAGTAAAGCTACAATTTTAAGTTTATTAACTTTAAAAGAAAAAAATTGAAATTAACGTATAGCTAAGTATAAAATTAATGTTTTATACTTTTTGGAATAAAGCATTATCTCAAAATTATCTTCCCATTATGGAAAACGCAATAAAAGTTTTATGATTTGCCTTACACATGCAACTGACATTAGTTGTGTGAGGTTTATTTTCACCTCACAAATTCGTGGACTTATATCCTATATTTTTTTGTCCACAAAATTATGAGGCAAAAAAAAAGTCCCACACAGTTAGTGTCAGTTGTGTGAGGCATAAAGTACATTTTTTAATATTTATACTTTCCGAGATATCATATTTTGTAATTATAGTTTTATGCGCTCTTTGATTTATGTACATATTAAAAATTTTGAAGATGCAAAATAACTCATGAGTTCAATCTTATTTCCCGCATAAAAGAGAAAAGTTCTTGTTAAAGCAAGACAGTATCTTCGTAAAGTAAGACAACCATCTCAAAAAAAAAGTATCATCTAGTAGCTAGTAAGAATCTGTTTATTTCAAAATTATTAAATCAAGAAACCAAGAGAGGCATTACAAAATTCCCTGCGATGGAAAAAAATTAAATATTGAATTCACTTTCTAAGAATTGCTTCGACCTAACAACAAACAACTCAAACACATAAATAGAAATTAGAAAGTCATGATTAAAGCTATGTATTTGGAAAAGAATTGCAAAAGAATAAACATGCGCTTAATTATGATTATCAAGAAAATCATAAATCAGAAAGAAAGGAATACACTCATCAAAAAAGAATAGAAAAAGTACTAAAAGAAACTTAATAGTAAAACTGAAAGAAACTATACAAAGAAATTACATCCAAGAAAATATTGTACATCTTAATTACGAGTTTATACATGATAATTGTATTAACCAAAATGACAGAATGGTTCAAGATTATATATACTTGAAAACTAAGAACGTATATATAGTATAAGATTAGCGTTTCACGCCAAGTTTTAACATACAAATTAAAACTGCATATATGCATGCTTTGCTTAAGCTTTCGCCGCAGATTATACTTAAGAAAAATAGAAGTTAGCGATGGATAAATTCTATAGCTAGACAGAATTGTTAATCTGATTTAATAATGGATTAGCGATAAATTATCAAAAAACTCTATTAGTAATGAACGATTTAGCGATTGATTAGCAACGAAGTTCGTAACTAATTTCATTTTTTTTGTAGTGTCAAATCCAGTGATATAATGTTAATATCTCAAAAAACGACCGGTTTATTAAAAAATGAAAGAAGAATATGGTTTATATCTAATTCGAAGGCATTCACATACTACAAGTCTACAACCTCAGAGTAAAAAGAAAGAGTCAAAGATAAGAAGGAAGAAAATCATGTTAATTTCATGCAAGCATACCATGCAGATATAATATCGAGTACACAACTGTTGTAAACCCACTGCATCTCTTGCATTCGTTCTTGATTAGGGTTACCAAAGTGTTCAATGTGATCGAACGATGTTGTGGACTATATGTATTTTCATTTTCCTCTTCCTCACCATTTTTTCCACCACCTTATTAGCAAATGGCTCTAAGCTGTCTTATATATCAACATCAATTTATATTATGCGCCGATGGAGCTTTTAGGTTTGTCCTTTGCCCCACGGTATTTTTAGAAACGAACAGGCATAATAAGTAATCCAGCCACACGCCCCCTTACCCCCCCCCCCCCCAAACAAAAAAAAAAACAAAAGACACACACCCACGTAGGAAAACAAAAAAAAGAATTTTTATTAAAAAATAATTGTATAGTATATATATATGTACATACACACTAACATAATTTTTATATTATCATTATAATTTCGCTTGGCGTAACAAGTAACTCCATCTTTTTTAGGTATATGCTCTACTTAATAATTATGAATAATTACATACAGTTATCTTTAAATTACTAGATCATGCAACAATTTTTATCCCATTATTTAGTGTATTGAAGTAAAACTTTTGAAAAAAAAAAAAAGGAAGAACCTACCCTTTTGATTTCTCTTATAATATTAGGTTCTAAGGTTTAGGCTCGAATTTAAATTAGTTGGCCTATGAATCCCTAATACCAAATGCGATTAAACCAGGGGCGGAGCTACCCTTGTACGAAGGGCCAAAAAATAACACTGCGTAAATAGGTATTTTTTAAAAAAAATTGAATATATACAAGGGGTTGACACCCATTGGTACAAAACAAACTCTTAATGCAATGGTCAAGAGTGTTAAAATTTACAGAAGGTTGCAAGTTCCATTCCCGAAATATCTCTTTGATACTTCGCCAACTGGATTAAACAATAAAAATAAGGTATGAAGGTTCTCTAATAAGAAAAAGGAAGCTAAGTTACGTTGAAAAAGAAATGGGCTGATCTGGTAAAAATGGAAAAAGAGATACGTAGTAAGCTTTGATATTTACGTTATATGCGTAAACCCTATGCTTACGAAACATTTGGAAGTCATCGCCAACGCTGGCTACAGATCTTAGTTAGATTCATGCATGCATGGTTTTGGACGATGTCATAAATTTCAATATCCTTTTAGTTGCGTCAGAAAGAGTTGTGTATTGTTATTTGTTGCTTGCTTTCGATATACTTTTTCACAAACTGGAAAACAAGCAGATTTTACAAAACAGCTGCAAGCGAAAGTCTTAGCTGGTGCTGTTTATTGGCGGCAAGAAATTAATTTGATCAATAATAGCATAGGCTTGCGTTTCTATCACAGGAGTTGTGTTTCTAGTTCAACTTGATCACGTGGTGACGTGGAGACAAGTGTTTCTAGTTCAACTGTGTTGTTGCTCTTGTCATATCCATATTGTTATGTCTAGTCTTCCTTATATACATGAATGTTTCTTTTCTAATAAAAATATCACCTTAAATGGGGGGAATTCGCCTGAAAAACTGCTCATGATAGACCGTAGACTGTATCAATTACTTAATTATCAAGAAAACCGCTCATATTTCCTTTGACGACAATAAATGAACAATTTTTCTTTGGGCATACCCATTAAAAAAATATTAAATTTTAGATAAAAATAATTTGTATACTAAACTATCCTTAATTAATGTTGCAATATAGTTAGTGTGATGAGTAAAAGACTTTTTAATAATAAGTACATAAGGTAATTGTGAAAAAACAAATTAAATTTTTTCTTGATTATATAAATGAACACTTATTTTCGACCAAAATAAAAAAATAAATTGGTCACTTATATACTATGGACCGGAGGGAGTAGTACAGTCTGGGCAGATTTAGAGGGCGGAAGAGCGTTCACTCGCCGAAATATTACAATATATATATATAACAAAATATAATTTTAACCTCTATAAATTAAGTTTTAAATTCACTTGACATAATCCAAAAATATAGCTTAGTTATCACAAGGGTTCAAAATCTTTGTAAAAAAATTTATTATATGTAGCTATAGATATACATTATAGGGGTTTAAGTGTAGGATTTCTATAATATAGGGTATGAGTGTTTAATTTTAAAGTACAGAAGGTGTCCGATATTAAATCATAATATAGTGTGTTTTGTAATTAACGTTATGTTCTCTAAATTAAAGTACCTCGTTGAAAATTTATGAGATATACTGACAAATAGTGCCACGTCAGCTTTGTCAAATGGCAGATACCCAAACAGCATAGTCTTGTTCCAAACTCGGCCCGGCTAAGTATCCACCCATTAATCATGAACTTCCTTTTAGAAGCCCAAGAGGGGGAGTTCAATGACCAAATTGCCCTTGAAAGAATGGGAGTCCAATGACCAATTTGCCATAGGCTCAATTCTCAATTCATTAGCCCATTATTCCCCCTAGTGACTATATTGTCCATTCAAACTGATATGCAGGTGCATATCCAATATGTTTATAGTGTTGGAATTATTCATAATGTAAAATGAAAATTTCGTTTTGAAATTTCATTTACAATCAATAGCCATGAATTTTTTTATTTTTCAATTATCCTATTTATTTCCAAGTGGCCTCTTACATGAAGCCTTAAAGCCAAGTGTTGAATGGTTTTGACAATGGCTATGCAAATTTACTATATGTCTTTATGCATGGAAGACACGATACACTTGTCAATATTGGAACCAAATGTCTTCATGGATGGAAGAAAATATACACTTGTCAATATTGGAGCCAAGTGGACTAAAATAATGGGACAATTGTCAAAAGTCTCTCGACACATGTCATACATGCAACCTCTTTAATTTCCTATAAATAGGTTATGAATTAGCCATCATAATCACTTAATTCTTAACCAAGAATTTATCTAACTAATCATTCCTTTCATCCTAATCTTCTTTGTGAATTATCCAACACATAAAAATACCTTCATCTTCTCTTCTTCCTGGGCAAATGTTTTGTGCAAATTCTAAACTTACATCCACGAGTGCACGTGTTTGGAGGTATTGTGGAACCTTGGGGAGCGACCGGCATTTTGCATCCAGTCGGTCTGAAATCGCTTTCAAGGCAGTGGCTTGCCACGACATAGTATTTTTGATAAGTTGTAGTCTTCTTTCCTTGTTCTTAGTCAATATTATCCACTAATTTTCCTTATAATTTGAAAGCGATTTTACATACAAGATTGACTAATGGCCACCACTTTGAACAAAACACTTCCTTATCTCTCAAAGCTTGAACTTTTAGATGGAAATAAATATAAGCGTTGGTCCCAAAAACTTTTAATTTTCTTTGAACAATTAGAAGTTGATTATATTCTGTTTAATGATCCTCCTCCTGATATTGTTTCTAATAGTTCTAATATTGCAAATATTGTTGTTGTTGATGATGTTTCTAAGAAGAAATTTAAAAAGGATAATAAAACAGTAAGAGGACATCTGCTTAACCATATGACTAACCCTTTCTTTGATTTGTTTACAAATTATAAATCTGCTAAAGTCATATGAGACAATTTGGAGAAGAAATATGGTGATGATAATATAAGAAAAAAGAAGTATGTCGTTGGAAAGTGGATCAAGTTTTAGATGGTTGATGATAAGCCAATCATGGAACATGTTCACGAGTATGTAAACTTAATTGCTAATGTTTTGAACGAGGGCATGGAGATGTGTGAGATTCTTTAGGCTAATATTTTGCTTGAAAATTTTCTACTTTCCTGGAATGATTACAGGAATCAACTAAAACACAAGAAGAAAAACTTAACTCTTCAAGAACTAATCAGTCACATGAGGACTGAGGAAGTAAACCGTCTCAAAGATGAGGATTCTGAACGGCTTAAGGATAAGATGAAACCTCTCTCTCGCTTAATTCTTCTAAAGCTCACCTTGTGGAATCTTCTAGTACTTTTGTAAAGATAGGTTTAAAGAAAAACAGAAGAAAGGACATGTGAAGAAGCAGAATTTCTTCAATAAGCCGGAGGGACTATATTCAAAAGTTGAAAGGACCTTGCTATGTCTGCGGCAAAATTTATCACAAGGCATTTTAGTGCAACCAGAGACATGGACAAAGCTCAAGAATGAAGGAAAAGCTCCAGCGCAAGCCAACCTTACTGAGGATGGTGATGTCATTGTTGTTGTGGTTGTTGAGGCAAACATGGTGGCTAACAAGACTAACTGGATACTGGACACAGGTATTTCAAGGCATCTTTGCGCCAATAAAGCGTTGTTTCACGATCTTGAGGAATTTGCCGATGGCGAGTGTGTCTACATGGGTAACTCCACTACAGCTGAAGCTATGGGTAAAGGAAAAATTCTCTTTAAGCTAACTTCTAAAAAAATCTTAGCCTTGAACAATATTCTGTATGTACCCTCCCTTCGTAGAAACTTAGTTTCTGGTGCGCTTCTCAATAAAGTAGGTTTTAAACTTATTTTTGAATCTGATAAAGTTATTATTTATCGCGGGGGAGACTTTGTTGGAAAATATTACCTTAGTGGGGGTTTAATTGTACTAAACACCACTCAAGAGATTACTAATAATACTAGTACTTTCAATTCTGCTTATATTACTAAGTCTATTAAATTGTGGCATGGTAAACTAGGGTATGTTAATATTGCTTCTGTTAAAAGAATTAGAAAAATAGAATTAATTCCTGAAGTTAATGTTGATAATTTTTTTATGTGTCATGTTTGTGTAGAAGTAAAACATAGCAAAAAGCCTTTTAAGAGTAACTAGTAGAAAAACATAATTGTTTAAACTAGTACATACAGACTTAGCAGATTTCGAAAATATTGTTAGTAAAGATGGAAAGAAATACTACATCACTTATGTAGCTGACTTTTCTAGATACACTAAGGTATATCTTCTTATGTCAAACGATGAAGTTGAAAGTATATTTTTAAAATACAAGGCAGAAGTAGAGAACAATTAGATAGAAAAGTCAAGAGACTTAGGTCTGACAGGAGTTGTGAATATAGTACTTACTCTAGAAGCCTTTTATGGGGAAAATGGTATTATACATGAAACTAGTGTTTCCTATACTCCCAAACACAATGGTGTAGCCAAACGGAAAAATAGAACCCTTCAGGAAATGATGAATTCTATGCTTTTGAGTTCGAATTTATCTGATAATATGTGAGAGGAGGCTGTTTTATCTGTATGCTATGTTCTTAATAAAGTCCCTCATAAGAAGTTAGATAAAACTCCATATGAGTTATGGAAATGATTTGCCCCTAACTTAAAGTTTTTAAAAGTGCGGGGGTGTTTGGCTAAGGTTGGTCTACCTGATTTTAAATAAGTAATTGTTGGACCCAAGACTTTTAATGTTATTTTCATTGGTTTTGCTCAAAATAGTGCTGCATATAGATTTATGTCTTTGAATGGTAGTTCAATTTGTGAATCTAGAGATGCATAATTTTTTGAGCATAATTTTTCATTGAAAAATAGTGTGCCTAGTGATGTGACTAATAATGCTTCTATATTTATGCATGTTAATTCCCATATTGTGTCTTCTTCTAGTGTTACTGGTAATGAGCATGAAAATAACCTTAGAAGAAGCAAGAGGCGTAGAATTGAAGCTCGCTTTGGTCCTGACTTTATTACTACTTTCTTGACTGAAAATATTGATCTTGATATTTTGAGTGATGAATTAGTGTCAATCTATTTAATAGAAGAAGACCCTAAGACATATAGTGAAGCAATGACGTCAACAGATGCTAGTTTTTGAAAAAAGACCATTAAAAGTGAATTAGACTCCATAGATTCTAATCATACTTGGGACTTGTGTGATTTGCCTAACGGTTGTAAACCTATAAGTAGCAAGTGGATATTTAAGAAGAAACTGAGACCTGGCGGTACAATTGAGAAATATAAGGCTAAACTTGTTATCAGGGTATTTAATTAAACGAAAGACATTCATTACTTTGACACTTATTCTCTTGTGACTAAGATAGCGACTATTAGAACTCTTGTTGATGTAGCCACTATTTATAATTTGGTAATACATCAAATGGATGTTAAAATAACTTTCCTAAATGGTGATTTAGAGGAAGAGGTCTATGTCTCAACCTAAAGGATTTATGACCCAATGACAGGAGAATAATGTATGCAAATTGAGAAAGTCTTTGTATGGTCTAAAGCAGGCACCTAAGCAATGGTATGAAAAGTTTAATAGCACATTAGTGGATAATGGTTTTGTTGTTAATTCATCTGATACTTGGATTTATTCCAAGATGATAAGACCAGATTGTGTAATTATATATTTGTATGTGGATGACATATTAATTTTTTGCTGTAATGTGAATGTTGTTAATGAGACTAAGAATTTTTTGTCTTATAAATTTGAAATGAAAGACTTGGAGAAGTAGATGTGATATTAGGGGTTAAAAGCTAAAATACTTCTAATAATCTTTTATTGTCTCGGTCTCATTATGTTGAGAAAATGTTAAAAAGATTTAATTGTTTTGATGTAGCACCTGTGTGAAGTCCTTATGATCGTAGCATACACTTGAAAAGGAATAAGGAATCTAGTATATCTCAAACTGAGTATGATAAGAAAATTGATAGTGAAACATTTCTCATGAATTATACATGACCTAATATTGCTTCTGTTGTTAGTAGATTGAGTAAAAATACTCACAACCCTAGTAGTGAATATTGGAATGCTCTTCATCGTTTGCTAATATATTTAAGATGTATTATGGATTGGTGTTTGCATTTTAATAAATTTTTTGATGTTTTAGATGGATTTTGTGATGCAAATTGGGTTACTGACAATGATGAAGTTAGCTCCATTAGTGGCGATATGTTCACTTTAGGTGCAGGTGCCATTTTATGGAAGTCTTCATAACAGACTTGTATAGTATGATCTACTATGGAGTCTGAATTCATTATTCTTGAGTTGGCAGGGCAAGAAGCCGAGTGGTTGAGAAACTTATTGGTAGACATGCCTTTGTAGGAAAGACAAGTTTCACCAGTTTCTCTACATTGCCACTCACATGCAGCAATTAGAATTTTCAAAATAATATGTACAATGAAAAAAGAAGACATACCCGCATTAAGCATGGTGCAATAAAACAGTTGTTGAAACATGGTGTTATTTCCTTGAAAATGTAAGATCCGAAAGAAATTTGGCGGATCCTTTAACCAAGATTTTGGCAAGGAGAGTTATTCTTGAAACGTCAAGGGGGATGGGCTAAAGCCCATGGAATGAAGAAATATAGTGCATACCCGTTTGTGTTCAAGCGAAGCCATATTAGACCTCAATATGTACTACATTTCCTATCCTTATGGCGTGTGGTAGTGCTTTATAAGGTTGAGCTTATTGTGCTCTTAATGATTCCATAGCCTTAAGATAGTCTATGTGTAGATAGGCTTGATGGAATCACCTACGTAAGTGTAAAGGTGCGATCGCCCTTTATGAAAGACTTGGGACGCCTTTCTAGAGAACTCATGAGACCCAAGGTATGTGCATGACCACAAAATCAATTTATTAGTATCGCAGAATTTGCATAAAATTAAGAATATAGTATGTGTTGTGGGGTTCTCAGCTAATATCCATTCAGTTCAAGAGTACTTCACTTTGTAGATATCTTTGTTGCCCCATTTCACTACATGTCAATTCAAATCGAAAGATATTGACACTTAAGTACATGTTCCTTCTTTTGCCTAGAATTGCTCTATTTTTGTCTTTACATTAGCGGGGGATTGTTAGAATTATTCATAATGCAAAATCGAAAATTTCTTTTTGAAATTTCATTTACAACCAATAGCGATGATTTTTTTTGTTTTCAAATGTCCTATCTATTTTCAAGTGGCCTCTTGCATGAAGCCTTAAAGCCAAGTATTGAATGACTTTGACAAATGGCTATGCAAATCTACCATATGCCTTCATGCATGGAAGACAAGATACACTTGTCAATATTGGAGGCAAATGCCTTTACGCATGGAAGACAAGATACACTTGTCAATATTGGAGCCAAGTGAACTTACATAATGGGACAAGTGTCAAAGGTCTCTCGACATTTGTCATACATGCAACCTCTTTAATTTCCTATAAATAGGTTATGAATTAGCCATCATAATCACTTAATTCTTAACCAAAATTTATCTAACTAATCATTCCTTTCTTCCTAGTCTTATTTGTGAATTATCCAACACATAAATATCTTCATCCTCTCTTCTTCCTGGACAACTATTTTATGCAAATTCTAAACTTCAGCCATGAGTGCACGTGTTTGGAAGTGCTGTGGAACCTTGGGGAGCGACCGACCTTAATGATTTGTACACAGTAGGGCCGAAATCTCTTTCAAGACAGTGGCTTGTCACTGCACAGTATTTTTGATAAATTGTAGTCTTCGTTCCTTGTTGTTCTTAATCAATATTATCTACTGATTTTCCTTATAGATAGTGTCCTCTACATAATTTTCTATAAAAAGTACATCGTACTCCTTAATAAATGAGCCATGAATATTCTTTTTATTTGTAATTATTGATGGAAGCGGGGTATTATTTTCTTATTGAAATTTCCTTGGCTTGTTTTGCTTATAGTTATGTGTCAATCATCAATAAGTCGCTATTTAATTGTGACTAGAATTCAATTATGTAAACTGTATATGTTTGAATTTAAGGGGTGTATATCTAGAATGTCGTATTACTTTGTTATGAATTTCTTTTATTTAACAGAATAGTTAAAATAACGGAGGTGCTAATCTTTTGATTTAATGATCATATTGGTTTATTTATGAAGCTTAGCAAATCGAACTGAATTAATTCAAAACTGAATAAATAGACCAAATGCATACCGACGTTCTTTGATCTTTATCGCTAGTAGTGATAGGTTTGCACTAAATACTTAGGCTCTCCTTAATCCTTATTGTGTATAATGCGGGGAAAGAAAGAGAGGGACAGTTGTAGTTTGAAGGTGAAGTGGGAGTGCAGCTGGATGTAGCTCCATCACATGCATGCAGCGTAGAAAGGACTTTTCTGTTATGATTGGCCTTTTGCTTTTTCTGCATTCACATTTTAGCAAATTGAAATTGCTGCATTAATTAATTGTCAACTGTTCTTGCCTTTAATAATGGCAGGGACTATTCTTATACTATAAATCAAGGAAAGTTAACTGTTTTAGGCCCTATATTTTTGGACGCATGCAGCATTATATAAAATTTATACTATACATGTCACATGCAGCATTATATAATATTGCACGTTTGTTGAATATCGAAGAGTAATAGTACAATACTTTTTATATATAGCCTATAAGTCTTTAAGAACCAATTATGCAAAATTTGAAACTCGGTAAATACTATAGGCTTATTTCTATATGCTTTTTAACTTAAAATACATAACATGCATTTAACTCAAATACGTTCATGACTTCAAGTATTGTGTTCCTAGCACTATAAAGCAACTACTCACACCTATATGGCCGATACACAAAGCCAATTACCACATATCCTTTCAATAGATGACCATAATATCACTCTACTCATTCTCACATAATCACATTTCTCAAGCAACGTCCACCAGTATCCATACTATCAGGGGCGGATTTACATGGATTCAAGCGGTGTCACGGGACACCGCTTCGTCGAATTTTTTTACTATTTATATATTTATAATAATAATAATAATAAGTAAAACAGAAATACAAGATAAAATCATTAACAATGACACCACATGCAACAAAATAGCTTAGTAATCTAGTTGTTAGTAGCTTCATCTATGACCTAAGAGGTCTTAGGTTCAAACTCTCTTGGCTCCACAATTTTTTTTTTTTACTATTACGGACCTCTTACTAAAAATAGTGACACCGCTTATGAAGAATCTTGCGTACGCCACTGCATACTATAAACACACAACTTGACCTACAATTTCTTAATACCTCTCAGAATACTTAAAACCACTAGAACTAGACAGGAGCCATATGCAAAATAAAAAAAAATAAAAAAAAAATCGTCTCAAATGTCCCACAAACATGACCAAATGTTCCCTCACCATCTGCCTCACTCTCACTCCAGCCATAGGAAAATACTGGATAGTTCTTATACCTTTTCTCTTGCCAGTGACAACCTACCCGCAGAGCTGGCCACTACCTCTCCTTCAGTATGCAGTCAACCAAGCTCCCCATGAATTTTCAGAGGATCCCACCCCAACACAAGCAGAGATGAACGTTATGCTTTGGAATTGTCGTGGAGCAAATAGCAATGATTTTCGTCATAATTTTCGCTCATTACTATAGACTATCATAGTCCGACTTTACTTGTCTTATTTGAAACTCACATGCATGATCATACTGTGTTAGGTGATGATTTCCATTTCACTAACTTTTATGAAGTTCCGGCTACGGGTCAAGCGGGAGGCATTGTGCTACTCTAGCACGATAATTTACTAGCTGTTGAAAATCTTGCTATGACTGAACAGGAGGTACATGTCATGATCCAGATATTTCCCAACCCTCAAAAGTGGATTTTTTCCACACTATCACATATCGTCAATTATTGTGGCGTAATATCATGTATTTAGCTGATACTAATAAAGGTCATTGGCTCGTTGGGGAATATTTCAATGAAATCTTGCGCTCTACAGAAAAATTTGGAGGCCGTCAAATTGGTAATCCTCGTTCAAATGGTTTGGTGACTGTTTAATTAGGTTGTTGTCATTTAGTTGATCTTGGCTACACTGGTAGCAAATACATATGGACAAATAAGTGTCACTGTGGAAGCAATATATTAGAGAGACCAAATTGGCTCGGATACTAAGAACATGCAACACATCATTCAATGCCAAAGTTTTGCCAGATGTGAGTTTGAGAAAAACTTTGCCTTTTCCAAGAACTTGAGTAGTTCTCGAATCACCAAGATAGACAACTTCTTCTCCCTCCTCAACTTGGGTGTAAGACACAAAGTCTTTTTTGTTAGCACATATGTGCCTAGTGGCACCAGAATCTAACACCCAATCTTTCACATTGGCCACAAGGTTCACTTGGAAAACAACCGCAACAATTATATCATCCACTTCGGCTTCTCAAACTTACTTTAGCCTTAGTGGGATTGTCATTCCCAACTCTTTTCCGGCATTGAGCAACATAGTGGCTAGGTTGATTGTTGGTTTTGGGCTTATAACCATTTCTTTTATCATACCTGTTACTTGATTTTTTCCGACGGTTGTTGTCCTCCACAGGGCTGCTTCTAGTAGCAATTTCTTTTTTTTTGTCAACAACAGCGTGCTTGCGGTTAAAACTATCTCCACCAAAAACAGCAACATTAGCAACATTATTCTCCATAACTACGTGGAAATATCCTTAAGATTGTTGGGAAAAATTGGATAATTATGGAGAATAAAAGATTTAGCTTGAGGCGTGTCAAGGACACTGTCCTTAAGGATATTACGCCTACACCGTAATGAATAAAATTAGGCGTACCCCCCAGGAATCAACAAGCTCTTCTAGTATAACTAGGAGCAGAAACAACAAAGATTTATAAAAAGAAAACCCAACACAAAAGAAAGAAGAAGAGAAGTTTTTACTATTTTTTCACACACTTTTGAAGATGAAAACACAAACTATTTATATAGTCCAAAATCAAATGGACAATCTGATATGTAACGTGCAAATCAAAGAAGACAATTGATTCACAATGAAAACATTGAAAAAGGTAACGTCCAAAACGGACAATTCTGATAAAATAAATACGTTAAAATTCATTAAAGATTCTATGATGTTACAATCATTTAAAGCCAAAGTAACTTTAATATCAAAGTTAATGAGTACCAAAATGGACGTTTAAGGCAATTGTCATACAAGACCAATCTTTGGTCAAATTCAAATTTACAAAAAAGTAACTGATTTTGTAACCCATTAAATACTAATAAAATATTATAATAATGATTATTAATCATAGCTAGTAAAGTATAAAGAATATATGATAATTTTCAGTTATAGATATTAAAATATATTCAATTAATTTGTCTAATAAAGACCTCATAAAAGAATGAATCTAGACATCAATTTAAATATTTTTTTTGAGATATTAAAACAATTATTATTTTTGAACAGGCACTACTTTTGAAAAATATCTAGGATTTTATATCTTCTCAGCACACCCCTCTCAATGGGATTTTCAATTCTTCATAGACAATTTTAAATCCCGCCCGACGGGCATGAAGAGCAAATTTCTGACAAATGCGGGTCACACTACATTAATTAATTCTATCCTTAATAGCATGCTTGATCATCCCATGCAATATATACAAGTATCAAAATTTGTGGTTAAGAAATTAGAACATTACTAACACAACTTCCCTAAGGGAACCATTAAAATATAAAAAAATACACCTCCAGAAATGGAGTAAGGTAACCACCCCTAAAACTCAGGGTGGCTTGGGAATACAGTCGCTGCACCTAAAAAATAACTCACTCTTCGCCAGTCAAGCTTGACGACTTCTGCAAAATCTTTTATCCTTTGAGCACATACGCTACTGTCCAAATATCTACCTTTGGGCGTACCTCCCCGTTCACATACTTCATTTATCTAGAAAAATCTAACTACCGTTGGCTACTATGTCAAAACGGGCTTCAACGGATCATAGTGGACGTCAACGTATTAATTTTTGGATGGACTCCTGGCTCGCAGCAAATACACCACTTCGATATCTCATATCAAGCCCTCTCCCACTACCATCACTACCATCACTTTCTACCAAAGTAAGTAACTACCTCTCTTTACACCACCGGTACTTCTCAAATCTACCTTTCGAATTACCTAACAACAGCACCAAATGTATCCACACACAATATATACCCTCATTTACTCAACCCAACGACTCGTTCATTTGGTCCCTTACAACTCACATGAAGTTTACCACCAAATCTTTTTACCTTTCACTTCTCCCTAGCTCCGTCTATTGAAACTTCCTTTAAATTGATGGATATGGAAATTATCGCTTCACCCCCCCCCCCCCAATATACAACACTTCCTATGAATTTAGTATCGTAATAGACTACCCACCAATGCATACTACAGTAAATGTGACTGATTCCAAATGACACATGCACCATTTATGCAGCCTGCCCTAAAACTATCTCACTTGTTTTTCTAATGCACTGATGCCCTTCGTCTCTGCACAGAACTTTTCATGCACACCCACCTCTATACAATGAATTACCAATCCTCTTCACTCACACTTTGGTTACAACGCTTTATAAATCACTCTCCGACACAAACTACACTCAACATCCCAAACTCCATCGTCATACCTTTCTGCCTTTGGCATATCTGAAATGCCTCCTTTATCGATCTCACAAAACACCCCTAACCTCGACATTTGACCTTCACAGGGTCGCTGAATATTATTACGTTGCCTTAGCACATAATCGACCTCCCTGATGCATTCCTATGCACATTAAATGACACCCTTCTCCAACAAATTTTTATAAATTAAACTGTAATGGAACTGCGAAATTGCAATCACATCGCGGGGGCTTTGGTGGAGTAATCAGAGACTCACAAGGTTCATGGAACATCGGCTATACGGGCTCATGTTTCACGTCTTCCAGTATCCATACTGAGCTTCTTGGACTCCTGCATGAACTTAAAATCGCCTTTCTTCATGGAATTAAACCACTGGAAATTAACATAGACGCTCATGCAGTACTCTCTCTCATACAACACAATTCTCATCCTTTATTTACTAACCTACTTATGGACTGCAGGTATCTTCTGCGACAGTTGGATAATCCCATCATACAACACACTTACATGGAGCAAAATAAGGTGGCTGATACACTCGTAAATTTTGGATGCAACATGGATAGCTCCGAAGACTTCCTTACTTACACAATATCACTATCTACTGTACTAATGGCTTTGGAAGAAGATCGGTTAGGAATGATTTTTATTAGAAACATAGTACCTACTACTGACTATGTCTTGCATCAACCTGGCATATCATTTTGTACAAATCATCCAAGGGAATTAGATATTTCTAGCTCCAACGCCTCCCCCACTTTTTGTAACGATCCTCTACGAGATCGTCCCGCAATTCGTCTATTCTAGAAGGCTAGTCTTGTGCGGTACCTCCTTTAACCTTAGCTCCTTGTATTATGCCATCATAATTTTAATACAAATAGTTTCTTTTGGCCAAAAAAAAAAAGCTTGGATGACGGTAGTAGTACAATTTACAGCTAGCTAGCTACTGGAAAGGAATATTCAAGAAAGAAAAAGATAAAAGTACGAAGTAGGACAAAATCAAATATTAGTACTAATGCAATTCTAGCTAGCTAGCTAATTGAAAAGAATATTCAACAAATATAAAAATATTAAGTGGGACAAATCTGACATGTTAGAATAGCAACTACGTACTAGTATTCTCTTTCCATGAAACTCAATACCGACATTTATATCCCTGCCTACTCTCTGATCTCTACCCCAACCCCTTTCCGCAGCTAATTAATACTATTTGGGAGCTAATTAAAATATTATAAAGTAATGAATAATTGACTTAAATAACCATCCGTCCAATAAGTTTTATATAATAATAATCAATAAATATAATATATATATATATATATATATATATATGATTGAAAAAATAAATATGAGTTTGATCGACTATTTATATAAGATTTTTTTTTTAAAACTTATTTTTATGTGTTTAATAAATACAGAAAATATTTACAGATCAAACGTTTACGAGTTAATATTAGTCAAAGGCATAAATTGATCACTTCAAACTGCACTAATACATTATATAGATAGAAAAATATAGTCTTTACATTTTGTTTGATATAACACTCTTTTTATTTTAATTTGGGGCGTTTCAATTTTCAAATTATTTGAAAAGTTCATAACTATTCAAATTTACAACTTTAATAGGACAAGCTTTTAAATCTTTGACGATATGAAGGTGGTGCAACACGGTACGTCTTAGCTCTAGCATGACCTGGAAGGACGCGTGGCAGTTCAGAATAACGAGTTTTTTTTCCTTGGGAAATAGCAAGTTTACTATTTTTGTTCAACTGGACACAAAATTTAAGAAAAAATTAAAATATTTGAAATCTATGGTCCTAAACCACTTAAAAAGTGGTCCAAAGTATTTGTGTGGTTATAAAAGTTTTTCATTACTAGTATAATTATAAATTTAATCTAAATTATTTCTAAATTTAGAAATAATTCATTTTTTTTGAACGGACCAAAAATGAAATAAGTATGAAGGGAGTACGCAAAATTTCAATTACGATAACATGCGATCGGATAAATGATATTCCTCAAACTTTTAACTGTAGAGTTTAATATTCGAGATTTGAGAATGAAACGATCCTTGATAAAAATATTTTTTTCTTAAATAGGTTAAATGCAAAACGAATTATCAGATGATTATAACAAAAAAGTAAAGTCCCTCGTTTTAATTAACTAATACAATATTTTATTCAATACGTGTTTATTCTTTCTCTATAAAAAGTCAAATCACCATCACATGCACTATCTTTAACACTTGATAATTTTCTCTCTATTCTTTTCTCTCTCTCACACCAAAAATTATTGGTTTGGCTGTTCTTTTCCCTCAGAAACAGCAAATTACTATATAAAAAAATCCATTTCTTAGAAGAAAGAACGATTTATTATTAGTGTTTTCAATATAATGGGAAATTGCATGGAAGCATGTTTACAAAGGGAAGAAATAGAGGAAAGTATTCATCAAGAAGTAGAAACAGAGGGAAAAACAAGTGAAATTCTCAAGGCCGAAAAAGAAATGGAGAAAAAAGGAAATAATAGTATGAGAATAAAGATAGTTTTGACTAAAGAAGAGCTAGAAATGTTATTTCTTCGGTTGAAACTCAAAGAAGAGAAAAATTTAGAGGATTTTTTGGAAGAAATAAAAAGAAGAAGAGAAAGAAGAGATTCTAAGTGGAAGCCATCTTTAGAAAGTATTACAGAGATCCCAGTTCCAGAAATAATGGATAGATCATGAGTTTAGAAGAAAAAAAATGTACGCATTTTTGACTATTTTTTTTATTTGTTTGCCTTCGAATATATATCATGAGAGTCCTTGTTTTGATATTCTAATTTGTTCTCTTTTACCTTTTTTTCTTTTCATTATCAATTATCTTTTTTTTTTCCTTTTGTATATTCATTTGGTAAGTGGTCCGAATAATTCATGTATATGACTCATTTAAAGGAAGAAAGTGTTCTCTACCAAAAGTATTTTCATTGTTAAGGCTCAAATACAAGATCTCTTATTAAAAGTGAATGGACCTCATCAATTCTACTGCCTTTAGTTATTTTGTAGGCATTGATGAAGAGTAGATCCATCTTTATAAAATGTACGGAAAATGGTTTAAAATGTCCCTAAATTATTGAAAAGGGTTTAAAAATACCCTTCATTCATTTATTGGGCTAAAAATACATCTCCATCCATTTTTTTGGTTCATTTATGCCCTTTGACCGTTAGGTCAATGCTAAATTAAAAATAATTATTATTTAAATTCTACGTGATAACTTTTTATTGATCGACATTAAAATATCTAATCTATTAGAAAGACGGACTAACCCGCCCCTAAACTAATCCGACCCGAATAAAAAGTTCAACTAAATAAAAGATGCCCCACTTCCTAACTACAATTTCTTCACGGAAAATTCTCTCTCCTCCAAATAGAGGTACTAATTCTATCTATGGAAGTATAATTTGATACTTCTTGTAATTTTGTTTTAGTTCAGTGGTTAGAAATGATATGTTTCTTCCTGATAGTCAATACTGATGGCGATTTTCGAACAACAAATGGGAAAAAAGTTACTAGTAACAAAGAAAGTTTGATGATTTGATTTTTTATAGAACTGCAATGAAACTCGTTCGAATCATTAGAATTTCTTTGGAAATATTCGTTAAAAGTTTCTAGAAATATTTTGAGTGCTAGGTTACAGGACACGTCAGCATATCCCTGCAATATAACTTTTCGATGTTAACGATTTTTCGTAATTGTTGCGATGAGGAAGTATAATTATTTGGTCTTGGTTTTATTTTGATTAGCTAAGTTTATTTGAGATTATAATCAGCGATACATTAAAGACATGCCCTTGTGTTCTAATTGACCTTTAAGAAGTACTTAATATTAGTCGAGGTGCGTGTGTAAGCTTGTCACGACCCATTTTCATAATACGTCATGAAGGCTCCCAACCCCATTGTCGGGCAAGCCAAGTGCGGAAAATATTTCTAACTTTTTAGGTTAATATCATCAAATTTAAGTGAGATAAATACTTGTTGATACCCTATTTTTTTCTATATATTTTCTATACTCAAACTATTCTCAAAATAGTGTGTGTATGCATATATAAGCACGCCAGAGAGTTTTGGTATTTTTTTCTAATTTTTTAAAAATTTTAAAAGTAATTTATTATCTATTTTAGCACTACAAAATCAAATAATTATTTTCAAATTATCATTATTGATGAATAATTTATTTTCATTTTCATATTTACACTAAAATATAATTAAGGTGATTTTTGCATATTTTACAATTTATTTGATATTTTAAAGCTAAATCGCATATAATTACAATCATAACCTATTTTATGATTAATAGTATTTTACAATTATAAAATCATTTCCAGTACTTTTAGATTAATATATATACATTATTTATTAGTTTAGTAGTTTTAATTTATTTTTAAGATTATTTTAACTATTTTATATAAAATAAAAGGGGGAAACTGGTTCTTTAACACATAGCCCATTATTATTGTAATTTTAGCCTCAATTTAATATCACCCCATTAGATTTAATTAGACCCAATTAACCCAAGACCCAACTAAATTCTCCCCAACCCAATCTCTAATCTAATTCGGCCCAGCTCCAAATTAATCTGAGCCGTTGATCAAATAAGATCAATGGTCTAGATCATTTTTCCTTAATTAAACTCTCACTTAACCCCCACCCTCCACCCTCCCGACCCCTCATTCTTCGAGACCGGTCTCTCTCTCTCTCTCTCTCTCTCTCTCTCTCTCTCTCTCTCTCTCTCTCCCTCTCTCTCTCTCTCTCTTCCTCTCCTTTTTCTCTGTAGAACCTTCTGTTCTTCTTCTCCGATGGCCTTCGTCATCTCTCCGACAACCTCCAGCCTCGCCTCTTTCGACCACCAGCTACCTTGATGCCTCATCTCACTGGTTCCCTCCATCCCTGAGACCTAATCAGTCTCCACCATACAAGACGATCACTGAAGCTTTGCATGGGTTTGTTTCCGGCCTTTCTCCGATGGATTTTGGTTCGATGGTGCAATAAACACCATTATTCTTGAGTTTCACAGCCAGGTTTCTCTCACTAATCTCTCTGGTTTCTTATGAAATCCTAATTTCGACCCAAACCTCTTAAATCTCTGTATTTTTTTAACGATTTTTCACTTACACCTTTATATTTTGCATTTTTCTCTACTCGATCTTTACGATTATTCAAGTTTTAAACATTTTTGTTCCCTTTTGAAACTAGGGTTTCTTAACCCCCTTTAGAAAACACATTATTTTTTTATTTTGAGTACTAATTCGTGATTCTCAGTACTATTTCTAAACATTTTGCTTAAATCTAATGAAACCCTAGCTTTATATGTTTGCTTGTATTATTTTCTTGTTTGTGTGTTCTTCTAGGTTCTTCTCCGAGTTTCGTGCTCTTTGCTTTAATTTTATTGCTTGTGTTTCATTCCCCTACCATTCTGTATTCTCCGCTTAATGTTTCTCTGACGGATTACATGGTGATTTATACTGATTCTTACAAGCCCTTTTTAAGACTGTGATACTTGCCTTAAAATTATGATTTTGTGTATTCTCCTTATAGTTTGGTACTGATTTTGGATTGCTTCCTTAATTTATGGGATACTTTCCCCAATTAATACTGATCTCCTAGGTTTTCAATCTCGTTCATTATTTTTGAAAACTATTTTCCAAAATTAAAGTGGTATTGTGCCTTATATGTGTGAACAAATATGTTGAGTTATTTGCCTCACATATTTTCCTAATAAATATCATACATATAGTTTTTATTGTATACCTTATACTATTATGTTTCCTTATGTGATCATACCATGCTTTGTGATTTCTTTTCTTTTAAAAATAACTCCTTATTACCGTTTGACTTTGATTCCTTAATAAAAGGGAGTCCATATGCTGATTTGATTATGATTGATACTCAGTTCCTTAATTATGGATTGCTACCTTGTTTGTTTACTCGTCTTTAGTACTATAAGTACCCATGTTCTCTTTTGCATGACACTCACGAACACATTGCGTATCACAAATACACATAGTAATACACATTGCATTCTCTCTTGTGCTATTTCTCTCCTTTTCTCTCTTGTTTTATTGTTGCTCCCTGCTCCTGACTGTCATTAGCCAGCTGAAAAGCTAAGGCTAATATTGTGCTTATACTTGGCTCTTGCATTCTATTGTGCTCTCTTGTTGTTGATATGTCCTGATTAAATTCCATGTTCCAAAGCAATGTGGTTGTTACTACTTCAGTGCGTTCTATTCCTAATTGTTTTCTACTTATGCTTCTGCTGTGCAACATGTGATTGATTTCTGGTTTGCCTGTTTATACTTGCATGCTCATGAATATTGTTTGTTCCTGATCTTACATGTTATGACTATATGTTGTTACTATTTACTTTTGTGTCTAAATTCGACTATTTCAAGGTCTCTTTAAACGCCTTTGATTTTGTGTACTCATACTTAGTAAGTTTGCTTAAGTCTCTATATCCCTTAGTGATATTTATGTGATCAATTTGTCCCATTTGCCCATTATCCTTGTGTGAAACTCTCCAACTTTTTTGTAAACTCCTTAAACTACCAGTTTTCCTCTTCTTCTTGCATTGCACATTACTTTTAGCGAATAGGTTATACCACCTTCGTGTGAGCATTATTTTGGGTACCTTTGAATACTCACTAAACATTAACACACAAGGCTGGTAAATCCACACTACATATGTCCCACATTCTGCTAAGTGTTTAGGTGTTGGTATTGTCCAGGGACCCAATGGGGCCCTAGGGATATTTGCCGCACCCTCACCATGTCAAGGCTGTGAAACTCGGAAGGAGTGAGGTTGGAAGATTGGGCTTGATTGAAAGCTCCCTATAGAATAACTTTTTATTTTTATTTTTATTACTGTAATTCAGCTGTGAATGGTTTGTAATAACTTGTAAGTGAATGATTGGGGTTATAGTGAAATGGGGCTTATGCATGCTTAGTTTAAGTAATGGGTAGCAAACATGCTTATATGATTTATTTACTTATTTGTGCAACAGATAACCTGCATAGGACATGCATCTCATACATTAGAGATCCTGCTTTAGGTTCTTTACTTTCAGCATGTCATACTCATTCTGTAACCTTGATCAGTTAATAACAAGCAAATAATTGTTATAAGGCTATTGCTGCATCCTCATTAGCATTTAGAGATCATTTTTTAGGAACTTCTATGTGCACTAGACATCCTGTTATTTCGGGTTTTATACTTGTCTGAGTTACAATTGTTAATTAACGCCTCATTAGCATGCTTAATCTAATAATACAAGTATGGTTAACTGTATGTGTATCCCTTTTAAAACCAAAAATTAATATGCATGTTTACCCTTTTAGACAATTAGGCAATACATACGGCGCATAGGCAAACTTTAGGCCTAATAAGAATTGATTAATTATGTTTTGCCGACTTAGGACTAATTAGTCTCCTTAAACGTTCCAAACTCTGGTTTTTGCTTTGCCTCTATGGAGTTCACTCTGTTTTACTAAAACTCTCGCCCTATCTGTAAACAAATCTCGAAATTGTGCATTTGATCACTCTCACTGATTTTCTGATGCTTGTTCTATAATATTTTCAAACCACTGGGTTACCTCTCTCTTCCCAGAATTATGCTACTTTGAACACTTGCCCTACGTCTCGTTAAGTTACTGAATTTTCAATGTCAATATTCTATTTTCAAATACCATGTTTTTAACAATTTTTTATCTTTATTTTACTAAACTCTAAATTGTTGTATACTTCTAAATCTTATTGTTGTCCTTAGTTGTATTTCTGAAAATCGAGCATTCTACCACTCGCTCAGTCTTAACTGAACTTTTTGCTTTCATTGCTAATTTGCCCTCTTGAAACTTATTGTTTTAATTTTAGCATTCCTTTTTTTTGAACTCCCATCTTTGAGACATTACATGTTTGAGACGTGCTAATTACATGCTCACTTGTGGAGGGATCCGTGAGCTTTTATTTATCTTTGTGTAATCCCTTATGTGTGGTCCTATTTGTTATGTATGTCTCTTAGCATTGTATCCTTTAAACCTTAAGGTTCAGCCTAGTTCTTACCTTGTAGGAGTAGTGGTCCTGAATACCCTCCAGGACTTATAGGACGGGACGAATAATAGCATGCAATAAACATTCGTGACCAACTCCATAACTTTTACGGGGTGGGAAGGGTAGAATATGGAGATAATGACCGATGCGCTAATATCACGTGCAACCCCTCTTTTGAGGAGTGATTGCTGGGTATTGCATTGAAGTGATCCATATTAATCGTTAACCTAGGACCCCCTCTCACCTTTCTTGCTTTCATCTATTACTATGTAGAATTATTTAAATATTTCATAAAATTTCTGCCCGCATTGATAAAATATTACTAATATTAGCCAAATAGCTATTTGTAGCAAAACGAATATCAAAATTTTACTTTATTTTGAATGGGTGTTATTAGAATAGATTGGGCACAACTTAAGGAGCTTGAATCTCAGTCTTGGGATGATTTGGTGAAGTTTTGAGGTGGTTTGATTTAAAAATACAAAGTAAAAGTTGAACATGAAAAAAATGATATGTGTATCACACTGTGTATCATTCATGTATCACATATGTATTATATTTGTATCAATTGTGTATCACATGTATATTCATATATACACGTGTAATACATGTGTCAAAGAAAACTTTTTGAACTCGATTTAATTACGAATTTCGATACAAAACTAGTCCAAATCACCTCCAATCTTCCTCAAATTTTGTAGATTGACTTATCTATATATTTTCAATGAATCTCAACTATACCCATTGAAAAAGTTCCTTTTTGTTTAGATTTTTAGAATATTGTATAAATTTTTGTATTTTATCGCCTTATTTGCTACCCCGTCCATGAAATTTCCTTTCCGTCTTGTATCTAATATTGCCAATCACGCTTAAAAATATGGAAGATAATTTTTGCATGTGATTCTTTGAGAGAAAGAACCCTATTATTTTGTTTTTCAATTTTTGTTGGCTAGTTTTGGTAAGTCTATTACTAATGGCTAGAGATTGTAAGTTAAGATTTATTTGGGACATTTGTGTAAGTTTCCCAATATTTAATAGAGGCCAAAATGGCTCAGTTTTGATAAATTTAAAGAACTAAAACTATTTAAATGTATATTTAATGGACTACTTTAGACCTTCCCAAACATAAAGGACCATTTTTGTCATTTTTCCTTTTACGTGTCTTCATTGCAGGTTCTGTTTCTCTCTCCCACAGCCTCTTTCAACGTTTTTGCATCTGAATTCTGCCGCGAAGAATCAGATTCCGTCCAATTCTCGCCGGTAGATCTCTCAATATTCCGGCGACTTCCGTCTGATTTTAATCGCCATGAATCCAGAATAGTAAGTTCCGTCGGCATATTCCTTTTCTTATTATGCTATATTTTTGGTGACGTATTGAACTCTCTCTTCATATTAGTTTCAATCATTCAATTTCCTTTTCTAGTTCTTTTCTTTTCAATATTTATTCGTTTAATTGTGGATTTTGTCAAAACATCTTTAATGTTTATCGCAGTTGTAGATTTCACCTATAATCCCGAATTCATTGAAATCAACAATCGAACGTCGTTTGAGAAGATTAAAGTCAACTTTAAGCTTAATTACTTATTTCTTTTCAATCGGTCCAAAAAATAGAAGTTATTTTCAGGAAATGGTATATTAGAATTTTAAAAGTATGAAAAAGACTAGTCACCAGTTAAATACGAAACTCAAAGCTGTATCTTTTATATTTAAATTAGAGATTTTAAATGGTTTTTGAACTTGATGAAGAAGGTTTTTGCTTCATACATTTCACTCAATTGCAGCTTTTTCAGTAAGTCCATATAATTGCAGTTTGTGTTCTTGATTAACATTTACTGCTACTATTTTTTTTTCTTGCCTTGCATATACCTTTTTTTCATATGCGCCTTACTTCATAAAGTGCGCACTTCAGTTGTGGTTTGCTGTTAAATTCCTGTAGGCACTTGGCACTTCCTATTTTTTGTCATTGACAACATTGGTTTCATGGTTATCTGAGATCGTTTGAAATTCCTTGGTGTAATATTTCTTTCACATGCTTGCATAAGGTCCAACTAGTAACCACGTAAGTCAATTTTTTTTAGTAATTAGGTTGATATTTGTTGGCCTTACTTGGGTGTAGAGATGTTCTAGATAACTTGGATTATGTGTTCCTGATGTAGTATTAAATCATATCAAGTGCAACCTAGAAAAGAGCATCCAAACATAATCTGTCTTTTTTATGAAGTAATTGACTTCAATAATGGCATCAAGAAGATGCGAAATAGTTACTCCAAACATAATATGTGTTGGAACTTGTAGGCTATGTTTGATTGTAGATGATAGAATATGGTAGGTCAATTATCTCATGTTTGTCTCTTTAGCTTATCAAATAGGGTACAATCTTTAGACAATCTCTTCCTCAAATTCTATTGTACGTATCAATCTAACCATACCTAGACTGCATCATCCAACAGTGCATGATCGTTTCTATAATGTAAAAACTACTTTGTCTTGGTGTGTTGATAAATATGTGAAATAATATTTACTAAAAAGTATAGTAAGTTTGAACATCTAGGGAATGATACGTAAATGTAGAACTTCTGCCCTTCCATATTTTTATAGCCAAATCAAGTAGGAATATCAAATTAATCCCAAAGTGACCAGTAGATGTTACTAAATTACGCATATATAGCAAGATAACAAACTTCTCTCATATTGATGTTAGGGCTTGTTTCTATTAGTGATTTAGCTTTTCCATTCCAGGTAGTGCTTAAGTATACAACTTTTAACATCTGCCAGCTAATGGGTGTATATTATAATTATTTTGGTTGTGCTTTCTGGCAGTGACTACCTGTTCAAACTTCTGCTTATCGGTGATTCTGGTGTAGGGAAGTCATGTCTCCTTTTAAGATTTGCTGTAAGTCAAATCTTGGAATTGTCTATACTGACTTTTTTCTAGTCTGCTTTTACCTGACTGAACGTACTTACTAAATTCCTGATTGACTAAACAAATGGAGAATTTATGGAGTATCGGCCATGTATTCTCCATGTCTTCATTTTTCAGTTCCATTCTCCACTTGGAATGAATAATTTTTCCTGAATAGTCCTGAATTTTCCAGCTAGTCTACTGAGCCTGGTGGAGTTGTTCAATTGCTTTTTATGAAATTTTGAATCACCTACTCATAAAAACTACATCTGCCATGATATTTGAGACTCTTCTTTTACGCGAAGTTTATTTTTCACACTGTAATCATCTGGATGATTAATTATGAACTTATTACTGGTTGTGTCCCTTTCATTGTTAGAGATTCTTGATCTTGAACTCGGAGACACTCACCCTGCTGAAAAGTTTATCAGATTATAGTTCAATGTGGTTAAAAAGTTTATTCTGAAAATGTTGGCTGACTATTTTATCGCTTTTTACCATCAGGATGACACATATCAGGAGAGCTACATAAGCACAATTGGAGTTGATTTTGTAAGATACGTTCATTGTTTATGAGCTACTCAATTTTACATACAGTTGGAATCTTCTGTGATCTTTTTCAGCCAGAGCGCCCTTACTTTTGTGTTATTACTGATCTTACCAACTGTTCAAATATTCTCATGTAGAAAATCCGGACAGTGGAGCAAGATGGGAAGACCATTAAGCTTCAGATTGTAAGACTTTACCCGCACTTCTGCTTCAGGCCTTTCATGTTACAGATATTCGATGTGCTGTGAACTTTTCATGAAATCAAGATATTGGTGTTTTCTGTTTTGACACTGTTTAGTGGGATACTGCTGGACAAGAGCGTTTTAGGACTATCACTAGCAGCTACTATCGTGGAGCTCATGGCATAATAGTGAGTAGTTGCCTTACTTTTCTTAAGAAAATGTGAATAGCAACTGGTTATCTGTAGTGTCTAATGCCATCTGCTTTCTGTACCTTTTGACATTTTCTTTGGATGGCCTCTATGGTAGATTGTCTATGATGTGACGGATCAGGAGAGCTTCAATAATGTGAAGCAGTGGTTGAATGAAATTGATCGTTATGCTACCCCAAATGTTAACAAGATTCTTGTTGGGAACAAATCTGACCTTGCAGCTAATAGAGTTGTCTCGTATGAAATGGCTAAGGTGAATCATCTTCTTGCAGATATTTAATCATCCTTTGTCCTTAAATTGGAAAACAAACTGATCGACTTAAATTTATTCTTAGGCCTTTGCTGATGAAATTGGTATTCCATTGTTGGAGACCAGTGCGAAAGATGCTAGTAACGTAGAACAGGCTTTCATGGCTATGACTTCTGCTATCAAGAATAGGTAAAAGTGTATCCTCTTTAAATAGTGCTAATCAAAGGTTTCTTGTATAGCCTTCCCAAGTTGCGACCTGATTTTTGATAAGACTCAATTACTTCTATTTTCTGGGAGATGGATACTTATATATTTTTGTCACTTCCTTTTATGACATTATGGTTGGTACAGAATTTGAGAGATATTTCAGATGGTAAATGTAATCATCTTGCAGTTAGGATCCTATTTGATGCCTTAAAATGGATTTAAACATGGCCATGGATCACTTCGTGCAATATCACATTTACACAAGCAAGAAGAAAAAATCTAAATGAAAGATATAGCAACTTGTTTGGTTTTGACCTCATCCCTTGTATAATATGTCCTCCAAATGATCTTTTCATTTACATTTATGATATGAGCTGGCATATGTGTTGCTTCTCTCAATTTCCATTATTTCATTCTCTTTTGCTCTCCTGACTGCAGTATGGCAAGCCAACCAGCCGCAAATGCTGCCAAGCCTCCAACTGTAAATATTCGTGGACAGCCTGTTGCTCAGAATAGTGGCTGCTGCTCATCTTGAGTCCTTGACTACAAGAGAATGTCCGTTATTTGCTTGTTGGCTCATCCATGACATCTCGACTGTAATCTCACTAATCACCATCAATGTTTACCCTTGTGGACTTGTCCTGCTAAATCCTTACAGCTAGATATATATTCTTATTTCTTGATTAAAAAGATTTTTTAATTGAAGCGTACAAATTGTGAACATAATGATTGTTGAACTTTGACACTTAGCCCTGATTCAGCTTTGACAATATATCTAAATATACTTCTCATAGTTCAACAGAAAGATATACTGGTGAAGATGAATACGCTCTCAAACGTTCGGATGTCCCCAAAGGGACAGCACTTCGCCTGCCACAAAAATGTTCTAAGCTCAACGGTCTGCTCGGTCGGCATGATCCTCTTCTCAATATATGTCTAAATATACTTCTCATAGTTCAACAGTATAAAAGCAGCGTGTTAGCGCCTAAGCTAATTTGTTTTGCTCTCTAGCGACAATTTAGCAATCTATGCATATAGGGATAGAGAGCATACAAGTACCTTGTACCGCCTTACAGGAACACCTTTTATTTTTACTATGTTATAGGAGTACACGCTCTAAATTGTTCTAGTTATGCATAAGAAGAAATTAAAGAGCCAAAATAGTTAGTCAAGTTGCTTCTCATAATGAAGGTGTTCACGCTCTCTCTCTTCACTTTGTTGCTTCTATTGAGCCATAGTACACAATCTTTTTGCCAAAGTAGTGTCGCAGAATGATGGAAGACCGGCAGAGCCGGTTCATTAAGTGTAAGAACATTGGACCTTGTAAAGGAAATAGCGTGACCACTTCATTAGATGAAAAGGACAAGTGAAAAATTCCTTTTAACATTTCCTGAGATTCATTGAGAGGATGAACTTGTAAACTCTTTGGTGCTATCACAGCTTTGGTCAGTTTCGAATACAGATAAGGGCCCCTCCTTATTGTAATCTTTTATTGATTCTAATAAACAAAAAGGGTCACGCCAACCCCTACAACACAACAGGAGGTGAAGGCCAGGGTGATTAGATTTAAAAAAAAAATAAGAGGATGGACAAAACATGAAAAGTTAAATAACCTCACCACGGATTTGCACCAACCGTCTCCCCACGGTTAACTCATTAGTGTCACGGCTATTAAACTTTTATGACTGTAAATTGTGAAGGTGTTTTGACCCTAATCAGAACACGAGTAACCTGCTATCTTTTGTTAATGAGGATGCGATACAAAATATAACGGAACTGCGGAGAAAAAGCTCAGGCATAAATTAATGTGCTTCATATAACCGAATATATCAGAAAAGTAACACCGAAAACAACTACAGAGGGTATGGCTTGAGGGTAAGAAATTTACATTGAAGGCCATCAGAAACATTGACCCTTTCACTCCATTATTTTTCAGTCAATTTGCCTCTTGGACGTGGGAGAAAAGCACTAACAAAGCATCACTTGCCACCCAATGTAGGGAAGTGACCCCGATCTTCAATGGGAGGGGCTTCCACATTGCTCGTAGTGTTTGCTCCACTGTAACCTCCACCGTAACCTCTAGAACCACGGCCACGACCTCCTCGACCTCGACCACCAGGTGCATGATATCTCTCACCCTCAGCAGGCTTCAGAAACTCATTAATGCTGACTGCCTAAAGCCAGAGAAAAAGGGAAAAACAGATTAGATGATTCTCATTTCTGCTGATTTGACACCTCTCATCCCAATCAACTCCAGCCTGTCCATGCACATGTATAAGAGTGAGCAATGGAATTTTATTGTAAAAATTGTAGCATGGTACTATAATAATTACTATATGTTGGCAAGTCTAAAACATATTAACAGAAAATCTGAAAGAAACCAAGGCCCGACTGTAGAAGAAATACAACTTAAATATTCCCAACAACAATGTTGTTACATGATACCACTTTCATCGACACACATGCAACAACATCCACAAAAGTAGAAATAACTGCTGTGGTGTATAGCAAGAATAACAACTAGAACAGATTGGAAGCATCGTTCATACACAATTGCAACAGACTGGACACCTTGCTCATAAAGCTTGGTAAATCACTATTGAGCAGTGTAAGAAAAGCATTTGCTGGTTAAACAACTGTCAGGAAAGAACACATATGCCAAATAAGTACCTTCTTTGCCTTCTCTTCCTTCTCGGCAGACTCTCTTCTCTTATCCTTGGGGCCCTAAAATCATGGCATAGAAGTATTTCAAGAGATGCTTTATAGATAACTAGCATCAAGCATGAGTAGAGGACATAATGTATCAAGAATTTCACCAATTTGATGAAGATATCGTCACTGGATTTCTTTGAAAGCTGTTGCATGGATTCAAATTCTTTGGTGTCGACCTTCCTTTCCTCAGTTTTAAGTGCCTGCAAAGCCTGCCGCTTTTCTTCTAGCAACTTCTCGTACTCTTCAAGGGTCATCTCCTATTCATTCAAGGAACATGAGTTACATTCACATGTAACACCTATTAACTATCACCTGCAACTCCACCATATATTAAGTACTCGTTCTACCACAGCTAGCACAACACCTGGAAAGCTTCTACTACTGATGAAACCTCTGCTTCTACCTTTACGGCCAATGTTGTCAAAAGTTGTCAAAAGCGAAATACATAAAAAAGCGTTTAAATCTTATTAAGATTTGAGTAAAGTGCAATTAAAACACGTACTCTGCAGTGAAGGCATGTATGTTCAAAGGGAAAAGAATTTAATATATACAGTATTGCAGAAAAATTAACTAATAACACAGATGAGCATTATAACTTTTTATATTAACAAAACAAACAACAATATATAGATAAAATAATTGAAAGTAAGTGAAACAACATATGAAGCAAAAACCATGTCAATTCAGAAACCTTCTTTTAATTAAACTATTAAAGAGCAACTGCATCAGCAATGTTGGTGAAGTGCATGTCATAGCGTACACTAGGGGTGTTCAAGGTTCAGTTTGAATCGATTTTTCCAAAAAAAAAAAAAAAAACATACCAAGTTCATTTTTCAAACATTAGAACTAAACCAAACCAATTAAGTCGGTTTTTCTCGATTCGGTTTATGTCGGTTTTTTTGTTTTTCGGTTATTTGTCGATTTTTTCTTAAATATAAGACATACACTAGCAAACACATATTCCGGCGACCACATTTCCAATGTAACACTATCAAATCAATTGCCCTTTGAGAAATCTATTATTTACCAAGATATATTGATGATAATTGAATCAAATAGTTATGAATAATTTAAGGACTCAATTAAAAATATGTTATTTTTAACACGAAATCGATTCTTACACTAAACAAAAGAAAACTAACAATCAAACTAGAATGCGAAGGTAAAGAACTATAATAAAAAGTGCAAATTATTAACATGTACCATAAATTTTTTGAAACTTCGTGTAACAATATACATATATATAGGTGTAATAATAAATTTGAAATAGCTACTCCTATAGTCGGTTTGGTTCGATTTTTCTGATTAAAAGCAAAACCAAACCAAATTTGATCGATTTTTAAAATTCCAAACCAAACCAAAAAGTATCGATTTTTTTGGTCGGTTTGATTTGGTTTCCGGTTTGGTTCGGTTTTTCGGGTTTATACGAACACCCCTAGCGTACACTAAACATCCAATTGATTTAGCATACTCCAATTGAGCACAAAGCCATCAAAAGGAAGGTGTTAAATTCTGACTGCTCAAGCTCTCTTAAGCATCTGTTTCTAGAGCAGAGCAGGACATGTCTCAACAAACAAGGCAGCAACACATGGAACGTCAAGGTCCTACCAATACTGTGTTGAGTACAATGTTATCAAAGGTGAAATGCGCAAAAAGCCCCGTTGGGGCTTTAAGCGTAAAGCAAAAATAGAGCGAAGGCTCTAATGAAAAAAGTTTTGGGAAAGAGTAAAAATATGTATATGTAGTTCAAGACCAATAATTATAAGCATGAATAACAAATATATGGACAAAAAAATCGAAAAAAAAATTACAATAAGTGAAATATCAATTGTTTAATGTTGCCTTTTCAGGATCACTCACTGGCAAGGAAAAGTATGACTTAGAGCCTTGATGCACTGAAGTGCCCGCAAAACAAGGCAAAGCGATCAACATGTTTCAAGCCTCGCTTCAGGGCTTAAGCGCGCTTTAAGCACGCATTTGACAACACTGGTTGAGTATGATACAAAAGGTTCACCTTATTTTCAGGCTCCTTGTCCTCAGCTTCAGCTGCTGGGTTTTCCTTCTTGTCATCTCCTGCTTCTACATCTGTGGAGGGTTTCTCCACATTCAGATTTTTCTCGCCTTCATTAGCAACTACATCAGCCATCCTGTAATACACAACACAGACAAATCAACACCATAATCAATAGATAGAATGTGCTTCAAACTAGTCTGTTTAGGACTATATAGGAAGGAAAAACTCACTGAGTAACTTCATCTGCTTGAGTTCCCCAATTTCCTTGGCCAGCTCCTTCACGCTTTATCTCACCTCTGCTCGTATAGTGAAAGATAAGTAAGAAAGCTTTACAAATACAGCAACAAAAAGTGCTGGTAACACAGACAACAAAGATGTATCTACCCGTGGCCAGTACCACTACGGCGCTCAAATATCCTACGAGGCCGGTCTCCCTCAGAAAATTCTCCATTACTAAAACCGCCTCGTCGACCACCACCAAAAGCATGGGGTCCACCATAACCGCCACGTCTTTCATAGGGTCTTCCTCCTTCCACGCCTTCAGGTGCAGCTATACCACCAGAAAATTCTCTGTTTCGAGAAAAATTCTCGTTGCTGGATGCTTCCCTATTAAACCCGCCTCCACCACGACCACGGCTGTAACCACGTCCACCACCTCTACCTCCTCCACGTCCAACCTCTGTTTTTGCCTCCCTGACTACACAGTTGAGACAGAGAAGCAATAAGTAAATTCTGAATACTTGCAAAAGTAAAAAGAGGAAAAGAACCATAAGTGCAATGACTACAACAAAAGACATAAACAAAAAGTAATTCATCCATATCATTATTCAAGTGGACCCACTAGCAAAATTTATGAGAATAAGAAAATAGAATAACATAGAACTGGTCACTGTCAGACATCTTGTGTGGAATATAAGAAAGAATGTATATATGATGAACAACTGAAATTTCAAGACCAAGAGGCATCAATAACAGCAGGAATGGGATTATTTATCATTCTTTTGAAGTGACACTGGAAATAGGACAGAACAGCCAATCCTTCAAAATATAAAGGTCCAAATTACAAAATCTTATGATTCCCTCTTAAAATTTGGAGTATTTAACTCATTATATTTTCTTTCTTATATCAATAAGCTATGCCTCATTCTCAAACTAGTTATTTTTCTTTTGGGTCAATACCTCAGCCCCAAAATAGTTGGGGTGTATGATATGAATCCTCTATATATTCCACTGTATTCAACCCAATTGCACGCCGATACTGCTAAGTAATTGAAGGAAAATTAGGGATTCTATCACAATTATCCGTACCTTGACCTAATGTCGGTGTAAACAACAACTGCAACTAAGCATGAATCTTAAATAGCTGGTATCATCTGCAAGAGTACTTTGCTTCGATTCTCTCATACTCTTAGTTGAGCCCACCATCCATCCTGAGAGAAAGGAGTTTCTTCTAGACAATTCCTCGTACGATTTAAAATAAACCTAGTCCCTTTTAGCACTTCTAATCACTATGGTGTCACACGTATAGACTGTTATATTTAAAGGTCTTTGCACATCATGACTACTTCCGTTTTGATAAATCAATGTTAGTAATGCATAAGAAATACACCAAGTTGGTGTCATATTAATAGATTAGACGTTGAAATCAACATCCAAAAAGTTAATCACGCTAGCTGCACAATATGGAATATCTGCTTAACTCAATACACTAAACATGATCGAAATACTAATACCTTTCTCTACTTTTAGTTAATATACAAAATATGAGAACATAATAAACTGAGATGACGCTCACCAGCCTGAGCCGGGGGAGGAGGCTTAGTGGGGAGCTTAGCCGGCTGCTTCTTAGCCGCCGCCGCCGGAGCAGAGGGTTTCTTAGCGGTATCAACTTTTTGCTGCTGAATAGCAATCAGCTTAGATGGGTCATCGTTGTCATCATCACCCAGCAAATCAAATGGGTTCAAATCCGCCATTTTCAAGCAACAATTACAAAAAAACCTTTAGTTTTTTATAAGTCTAAACTCCCTCGGAAATAATTAATTCATCCGTATATCCATTATCATATATCAGTTGTAAGGAACAGACAGAAACCCTAAGATAATTTCTGAAAAAGATATTTGGTGAAACCCTAGCCGCAATGCTGAGTGTAGTACACGAGGGAGGGAGAGTGAGTGTGTGAGTGTGTGTGTGTGTGAGAGAGAGAGAGAGAGAGGGGAGCTGAGGAGTCAGAGAACCTAATCTGAAAAATCCCGGACTCAGTTATCGTACATGTTCTATGGAGCTCGTGTGCTTTATATTTATTTTTTTATTTTATTTTATGCATTTCTTTACTGGTGTTGTGATCGTCGAGAAAAAAGTCTAGAACGGTCCCTTAAGTTTTAACCTATATTCCAAATGATCCCTAAAGTATACTGAGGTACGCTAATAGTTCTAAAATACGCTAATAGTTCTCTAACTATAAAAGTGGTGCATATAGGATCCCCAAAATAGTATAATATGAAGTGTTACAATAAAGGGTAGTTTGGTAGAGTCCGAAATCCAATTGTGATTTTTTTGGACTCAAAGTACGTAAATAAGTGTTAAAAAATTTACCTTTCTATATATAATGCGATAATACGTCGTGTTTTACCTTAACGGTAACTTTTGCCGTTAAGGTATAGCGCATCGTATTTTTGCGCTATATATACTAACAATTTGACTGGCAGATACAGCATGGCGTATTTACGCGCTATACGTATATCGCAAAACAAAAAAAAAGTGCTATACCTGTATGTGGGCACACCAATACATCAAAAATTTTCACTACCCCCCTCCCCCGGACTAACCATTTCATATATAAAAGGGTTAGGATTTTAGGAAAATTTATTTAAAACATCGAATTAAACCTCAAAATCAATGAAATATTTCAAAACTTCTTAAAACATCAAATTTTGCTTTTAAGATCCGAATCATGTCAAATGAAACCCGTTTCTTCCCAAACATTATAGATATGACACAAATACTATATCGAATATGTACCGGGCTCCAGAACCAAGATACGGGCCCGATACCACAGGTTCCTCATAAAATTTAACTTTCAAAAACTTTTAAATTTTTCAAAATATAATTTCTTTTAAAAAATTCATTTCTCGAAATTTGTTTTCGGGCATATGCCCAGGTCCCATATTTTTTCACGGACCCTCCGGGGCCGTTAGATCACGGATCCGGGTCCGTTTACCTAAAATATTGACCGAAGTCAACTTAAATGTATTTTAAGTCAAAAATCTAACATTTTCACGGATTTTTCACATAATAGCTTTCCGGCTAAGCGCCCGGACTCCGCATGCAAATCGAGGTGAAGTTGAAAGAGGTTGTTTAGGCCTCAAAACGCAAAATTTATTTTAAAACAAGTGATGACCTTTTGGGTCATCATATCTCTAAAACAATTGTTCGTCCTCGAACGGACATAAGAAGGAAGTACCTGAGTCGGGGAAAAGATGGGGATAACTACTCCGCATATCGGACTCGGCCTCCCAGGTTGATGCCTCAGCAAGCTGACCTCTCCACTGAACATGAACAGAAGGAAAACTCTTCGACCTCAACTGACGAACCTGCCGGTCTGGAATGGCTACCGGCTCCTCCTCGTAAGACATGCCTTTGTCCAACTAGACAATGCTGAAATCTAACACATGGGATGGATCGCCGTGATATTTTCGAAGCATGGACACATGAAACACTAGATGCACGGCTGATAAGCTCGGCAGCAATGCAAGTCTATAAGCCATATATCCCGCTCGATCAAGGATCTCAAACGGGCCAATGAATCTAGGGCTAAGCTTGCCCTTCTTCCCAAATCTCATCACGCCCTTCATAGGCGATACTCGAAGCAATACCTGTTCTCCGACCATGAAATCCAAATCTCGAACCTTGCAGTCGACATAGCTCTTTTGCCTGGACTGAGTTGTACGAAGCCTATCCTAAATAATCCTTAACTTGTTCAAGGCATCCTGAACTAGATTCGTACCCAACAACTGAGCCTCCCCCAGCTCAAATCATCCAACCGGAGACCAACGCCGCCTACCATATAAAGCCTCATAAGGAGCCATCTAAATACTCGACTGGTAGTTATTGTTGTAGGCAAACTCTGCTAAAGGCAAAAACTAATCCCGCGAGCCTCCAAAGTTTATGACATAAGCTCGGATCATATCCTCCAAAATCTGAATAGTTCGCTCGGACTACCTATCCGTTTGAGGATGAAATAATGTGCTCAACTCAAACCATGAGCCCAACTCTCGCCAAACTACTCTCCAGAAATGTGAGATAAACTGCGTACCTCGGTCCGAAATAATAGAAACGGGCATACCCTAAAGATGAGCAATATCCCGGATATAGATCTCAACTAACCTCTCGGAAGAATAGGGGACTGCCACAGGAATGAAATGAACTGACTTGGTCAGTCTATGAACAATAACTCACACTGTATCATATTTCCTCTCAGTCCGTGGGAGTCCAACAACGAAGTCGATAGTGATCCGCTCCCACTTCTATTCAAGAATCTCAATCTTATAGAACAAACCACCAAGCCTCCCATGCTCATACTTAACCTGAGGGAATTTAAACACTGAGCCACATATGCAATGATATCCTTCTTGATTCTCCGCCACCAATAATGTTTCCACAAATCCTAATGCATTTCACGACGCCCTGGTGAATAGAGTACCTGGAGATATGGGCCTCCTCTAAAATCAACTCTCGAAGTTCATCCACATTAGGCACACAAACTCGACCCTGCAATCTCAAAACTCCATCATCACCTAATGTAACCCGCTTTTCACCTATGTGTTACACCGTGTCTCTAAGGACACACAAATGGGGATCATCATACTACCAATCACGGATATGCTCCAATAAAAAAAATGAGCGATCGTGCAAGCTAAAACACGACTGGGCTCAGAAACATCCATTCCCACGAACTGATTGGCCAAAGCCTGAACATCCAAAGCAAGCAGTCTCTCAACGATCAGAATATAAGCGAGGTTGCCCATACTGGCTGGCTTTCTACTCAAGGCATCGGCCACCACATTGGCCTTTCCCGGATGATATAAGATGGTGATATCATAGTCCTTCAATAGCTCCAACCACCTCTTCTGCCTCAAATCCTACTCCTTTTGCTTGAACAAATACTTCAGACTCTTGTGATCTGTGAACACCTCGCTCATCACGCCATACATACAATGCCTCCACATCTTTAACGCATGAACAATAGTTGTTAACTCCTAATCATAAACTGGATAGTTCTTCTCGTGAATCTTCAACTACCGCAAAGCATAAGTAATGACCTTGCCATCTTGCATCAACAAGCCCAATATGAGATGCATCACAATAAACTGTATATGGCCTTGAACCCGTGGGCAAAACCAATACCGGTGACATAGTCAAAAATGTCTTGAGCTTTTGAAAGCTTGCCTCACACTCGTCCGACTATTTGAACTGGGCACCCTTATGGGTCAACCTGGTCATCGGAGCTACGATAGATGAAAAACTCTCCATAAACTGACGATAGTAGCCTGCCAACCCCAAGAAACTTCGAATCACTGTAGTAGATGTTGGTTTAGGTAAGTTCTTGACTGCCTCAATCTTCTTCTAATCAACTTGAATACCCTCTGCCGGTACTACATGACCCAGGAATACAACTGAACTCAACCAAAACTCACACTTCAAAAACTTAGCATACAACTGACTATCCCTTAGAGTCTGAAAAACCATTTGAATGTGCTGCTCATGCTCCTCTCGGCTGCGGGAATATATCTACATATCATCAATTAAGACTATCACGAACGAATCTAGATAATGCATGAACACTCGGTTCATCAAATCCATAAAAGTTGTTGGGGCATTTGTCAACCCGAATGACATCACCAGGAACTCATAATGCATGTACCGAGTGCATAAAGTTGTCTTTGGGACATCAGATTCCCTAATCCTTAACTGATGTTAGCCAGATCTCAAGTCAATTTTTGAAAATATCTTGGCACCCTAAAGCTGATCAAACAAATCATCAATTCTCGACATTGGATACTTATTCTTGATCGTAACGTTGTTCAGGTAGTCTATACACATCGCATCGATCCATCCTTTTTCTTGACAAACAACACCGGCGCACCCCAAGGCGAAACACTGGGTCTAATGAAACCTTTTTCAAGCAAGTCTTGCAACTGCTCCTTTTACTATTTCAACTCAGGCAGGGCCATACGATACGACAAAATAGAAATGGGTTGAGTGCCTGAAGCCAAATCAATGCAGAAACTAATATCCCTATTGGGTGGCATACTCGACAGGTTTGAAGGAAATACCTCAGGAAACTCCCGAACAACGTGCACATAATCAATAGAATGGACTTTAGCTCTAGAATCGCGAACATAATCCAAATAGGTCAAACACCCTTCTCGGCCATACACCGAGCCTTCACATAAGAGATAACACTATAGGTATAATGACCATGAGTCTCTTTTAACTCTAAACGAGGTAAACCCGGTAAGGCTAGGGTCATAGTCTTGGCGTGACAGTCTAAGATAACGTGGTAAGGTGATAACTAGTCCATTCCTAATATAACATCAAAATCAACTATGTCCAGAAGCAAAAAATCTACACGAGTATCAAGACCCATAATCACAACTATACAAGAGTGATGGACTCGATCTACCATAATACAATCACCCTCCAGCGTAGACAAATATACAGGGACACTTAAGGAATCACTAGGCATGACCAGATACGGTATAAAATAAGATGACACATAGGAGTAGGTAGACCCTGGATCAAATAAAACGGAAGCATCTCTGCCACAAACCAGAACAATACCTGTGATAAGTTCATCGAAAGCCTTAGCCTCAGGCCTGGCTGGAAGAGTATAACATCGGGGTTGAGCCCCACCACCCTGGACTACATCTTTGGAATGACGTACAGATAGATAGCCTCCACCTCTAGAGTCTAAGCGCCACCTCTAACACCTCTACCTCCACCTCTAGCACCTCTACCCCACCCCTAGCTGGTGGTGCAAGAGGCAGAACACCTGGTGCATGAACCATAGCACGAGAACATTATTGCTGCGCGATTGAGTACCGACCAATCCCGGATAAGCCCTCTATACTCAACACACTAATAGCATCCACCTGAGTGTTGCGACTGAGGAAACTGAGACTGACGCCGGTGACCTGAATGAACACCTCGAAAACTCTGGAGTGGCAGTGCACTGATAGGAGTTGGTGGTGCACTGTAGGGATGCTGATCAAAATACTACATACGAGAACCACGACCCTTGAAGCGTCATGAGAAACCTGAATTACTTACTGAAAGGGCCTAGGAGGATGGCCTCTACCATATGAATCCCTGCCTTCGGACAAGGCAATACTGAATCTGCCTAAATGACAAGGCCTCTTGTACGACCCATCACCACTTCCTTACGACAGAACCATCTCCATTGCCCGGGACACATTGATTGCCTCCTATAAAGTAATATCACTCCCAATCTCCCTACCCATCTGAAGTCGAATTGGCTGAATAATCCCCTCAATGAACCTTATCACTCTCTATCTCTCGGTGGGAAGTATGATAAGAGCATGACGAGCCAAGTCGATAAATCAGGTCTCATACTGAGTAACGGTTATAAAACCCTATTGGAGATGCTCAAGCTGCCTCCAGTATGCCTCTTCCTGAGTGATAGGGAGAAAATTCTCGAGAAATAACTGAGTAAACTGCTCCTAAGTCAAAGCTGGTGATCTGGCTGGTCTATCCAAGCAATAATCTCCCCACCAAGTCTTTGCGGATCTAGATAAGCGAAAGTAGCAAAATCGAGCCCATTGGTCTCCACTATCCCCATGTTCCTGAGAACCTCATGACAATTGTCTAGGTAATCTTGGGGATCCTTAGAAGATGCACTGCTAAAGGTAGTAGTGAAGAGCTCGGTGAACCTGTCCAATCTCCACAAAGCGTCGGCAGACATAGCTACTCCATCACTGGTCTGAGATACCATACCCGGCTGAAGTACTCCAACTGGATGAGCTGCTAGAGTTTGAAAATAAGGATCCATCTGCTCCAGAGTGTAAGTAGCATGAGTCTGGGCTCCTCCTCTAGCATGAGAGACGGCTGGTGCTACAAGAAGCAAACATGCCTAGATAAAACTCTTCATAAGGCCCACTAGATGGACCAGAACATCCCGGAGTACTGGGGTAGGAATAAACCCATCTGGGACCTGAGTTGGGCCCATTAGAACTGTCTTGGCCAAAACATCATCATCAAAGTCAACATGAGGCTCCGCCGCTGGTACTACTGCTCTAGGCTGAGCTCTGCCCTTGCCTCGGCCTCTAGCACAGCTTCGCCCTCGCCCTCTAACCCTCTAAAAAAGTACCTGGATTGCTGAATAAGTGGGGATATCTGCTCTGCATGTCCTCCTCGAACTCCCACTGTGAGCACGTGATCTTTACCCTACATATGAGTCATTCCCATAAAATTCAAAATAAATAATTTTTCCTTATTTTTACAATTTGTGTGAATTCTGCATGTTATTTGCGCATGTTAATTCAAGTAAAAAATACAAAATAGGCATGAGAATTTAGGAGTTAATTTTGGTATTAATTAGTAATCAAGTTATTTTATAAAAAAAGGAAAATCACAAAATAGTTGCACTCTTTAAGTTTTACTTTGATTTTTGATATGTTTTTCTTTAAATTTGATAGTTAAATAACTATGATAATTGTCATCTAGGTTTAATTAGTGTTTTGATGTGTTAATTAGGTTTTAATTCAGATTTTTATATTAATTTTGAAAAGAAAAAAAAAAGAGAAGACAAAAAATAAAGGGGAAAAGAATTTTGGATAATATGTTTTGAAATGAAAATAAGAAGAATAGATTTTGGGCCATATTGTTTAATTCTCTTAGCCCAAGTGTATAAGCCCAAATCTGATACGCCTATAACCCAACCCACTTCTGAAAATATGGGAGATCCCTCACACCTTAGGGACACGGAAATACCGTGTCTCTATCTCTATCCATGGAAGCCAAGCTGAAGGAGGATTTTTCAGAGAGATTTAGAGGAATTTTTTTGGGGGGGGGGAGTAGGAAAAAGTTCTAGGGTTCTTTGTTTTCCTTCTCTTCACGCTTGAATTAAACAAGAAAAACATATATATATATATATATATATATATATATATAGTTTGGGTTCTATTTTTACTCGAGGATCCATTTTCAGAAGAAATCAGAAAATTTCCAAAAGATTTCAATATTTGTTTTGATTTTGATTCTCAAAAATGGAGTTCCATTGAAAGTTGCTTGAGTTGTCGTTGTCTGAGCTTCTAATCCTTCATTTCTGTAGTTGATTGAGCTGATACCAGCCGTATTCCACTTGTATTCAACGCTCGTGCGAAGTTAATCACAAGTGTTTACTGATTCATGTTCATTTCTAATCCCATGTAGCCTATCTTTGGCGTTTAGTAAAAATGTATCGAGTGTTTGAGCCCAACTATTTTTGAATTGTTTAGAGTCTTTGCGACTGCTGATTGCAATGTGTTTGTTTGCCACTTTTATAAGTATTTCTGGTTTGGTTTAGCTGTGTATATGTTTAGATGAGTTCTAAAATTGTTCTTAGATATTCATTGGATGTTGTCGATCCAGTGAGTTCGTTAAACTATTAGGAGCAGAATGATTAGTTGCTGTTGTAGCTAGAGTTTTGAGTGAATGCTGAAACTATTTTTTCAAAATGCTGAGAATTTGAAAGCATCTTATGGTTAATTCCGAAATGTTTTAAATCCTTCTTTAGCTTCTTCATTTCAGTGTTTGGCTTGTAGGAATATCTACTTTCTAGTATTGCTTTGATCGTGTTTAAGGTCGATAAGTGAAATACTTGTCCTATTTTGTTGTTGAATCTTCATGACTGCTGGTTGAGAGTATGATTCCACTTTGCATCAAGTTTTGGGGACCGTCATCGAATGCAGATTAGGCGATAGTAGCTGTTAGGGACTCCAATTTAAGCAATTGTTTTGAACTTTGAGTAATTGAGCTAGGCTGCCCTGTTTGCACTGTCCAGCCATCTTATTTACACAGCTTTGGGTGTAAAATTATGCACTGTTGCCTTACAGCTGCTCTGATTTTACTAGTAGCCTATGTATTTTTCTGGAATTTTGCTCGGTTTTGCGATTACTAATTAGTTGAATGAAACCATCAACATGGCTGTTGTGTTGTCTGCATATTTGGTAAGTTTGATAGCTATGAAATCTAGCAGAAACCTATTTGTGCATAAGTTTGATTGACTTTTGTTTGTTTCCCATATGTTCATGAACTTTTCTATCATCTTGTTCAGGGAAGAGCATTGCCTATGTTACTATTTCCTTCACTTGACATTACCTTATAAAGTATGTAAGCTTTAATAATTCAGTTATATAGGATCTAGAAAAATGGAAATCAGTTGGTGTCACTCTTAGGCCTAGTGAAGCTCACTGATGCTTATTAGCTTGGTTGAAAGAATGCCATACCATGTTGGACTGAATATTTTGGTTGATTTAAAGGTTCGTTAAGAATCCGGATAATTGTGAGAATCTTATAGTAAGCATGTTGCCACGTCCATGACCAAGTACTCTCCTGTGAATCAACAGTACTTAGGAGCAGTTTCAGTAATTTTCATTTAGCAATTGGTTTGGAGTTCCGCATTAGTATTATACTTCTCCTTGATTTGGTTTTAGTATTGATTCATTAACTGAAAGTTTGGTGTTCGATTTTGGAATGAGCGCTGAACTTTGAATGCTTTGCGGCTGTTCGAGTTAGTCAGTCGTTTCATCTTGCTGTGGCTCTGTTTGCTTTGTGATCCAGTTTTTCCAAGTTTTGAGACTTGAGTCCATTAGATTGCTGCTCGCTGAAGTTCCATTATAGATCCTTTCACTTTCAATATTTGAATCCATCTATAACCTAGCTTCATCTTCCATAGCAACCATTTTCAGATTTTTCTCCAGAGTAGCGTTACACACAAGGCACCCCCACCCAGCGCTGATATTCTTCTTCTGTGTTTGGACGAGCAGCCTTTCATGGCTTATACATAACAAGACAGTAATCCAAATCTCTTTAGCCTAAGAGCTGCCTGCTACACTCACTGTTGCCTATGCCAGATCCAAAGCATTTCATAGAGCCCATTGGTTTCATTGTTCAGTTCTCGTTCGAGTTTCCAGCACTGCTAGTAGTGTCTCAACTAGTAAGTTCACTATGAAATTGTTTTCTTCAGCTGCACGGTCACCTTCTGCTTCTATTGAGTCCAAGGCTAGTTCATTGTCAACATTTCTGGACAGAAGTACTAGTTCATCCGTAGGAAAAAGGGGGGAACTCTTGAAAGTCGTTTCCTGAAATAGAGACAAAAGCTGGCGATGATGTGCGCTTGGATCCGAGGGGCCATAAAATACGAAGTCTCAACAGTGGCGGGCTGAACTTGTTGCCAAGTTTAGAGTTTGT
>JASVEL010008777.1:0-29447 GCA_032618575.1 Nicotiana noctiflora | reverse complement strand
GTAGAAGTAGACTTATGGAGTATTTTAAAAAATGTGATGAATATGACCTTAGAGAAAGAAAGGTTCCTAAACCTTGCCCCACTAGATGTAATTATATGTACGAAAGTTTAGTAGTTGCTTATGAATATAGGAACACCATTAATGCAACGTTCAATGCTCGGGCTGGGGGTGTGGATGATGATGAAATGCTTACAACCCAAGATTGGACAAATGTTAAAATTCTTATAGATTTTTAGAACATTTTCAAGCTACTACAAATGTATTTTCCGGACAATATTATCCAACTATTTTAAATTGTTTAGTTTATATTGCAGCCTTATGTGAATTATTTATGGATTTTTTGGAGGGTGGGAAAATTTATCAACTTGCTATAAATGCAATGAAAGAAAAGTTTAAAATATATTTTTTCCCTATCCCCCTATTTATGGTGTAGCTGCAATATTAAACTCTACAATGAAATTATGAGGTCCTCATTTTTGGTATACGAATATTTATAGGGATTTAGATCTTTCAGTAGAGGAACGTGCTACACTTACAGATGCAAAAGCATCAATTAAAATTAATACTCAAATATTATATAATGCATATCAACTTTCCTTAGAACATGTTAGGCCAAATGTTCCAACCCCTACTTCGTCTACTTCACAGTCGTCTAAAAGAGCTGCGGGCTTGAAGGCACTTAAATCTTGGACGGAGTTTAGGGGTTCTCAAGGTGAGAATTATGATGAAACTTCCCATCTAAATGAGCTTCAAGTTTATTTTTCGCAGGGACTTGAGAAGGAGAATCCAGACAGGAGTTTTGAGCTTTTGGAATGGTGGAAGTTAAGGGAAAAATATTTTCCTATTTTTGCATGGATGGCTCGTGATATTTTATCAATTCAAGCTTCAACTGTTGCATCAGAGAGCGTCTTCAGTCAAGCAAGACTTCAAATATGTGAACATAGAGCTATCTATGAGGGAGAGCTTGGAAAAATCAGTGTTATTCAGAGATTGGATCCGCTCGGAAAGAAGAAACTTTGGACTTGCGGAATCACAACCGGAAGTGGATGAAGCTTACGAAGAAATGATAGCTGAACTTGTAGAGGATGCTGCTTCGCCAGAAAGTGGTGATGAACAAGCTTCTTTTCCACCACCACCAACGGAACCTCCTCCAAACCTTGAAGGATTTATGAGATTTCTAAAAGATACAATGTAGATTGTATTGTAACTTGTACTTTGGCACATCTACTTTAGGTTTTTTTCCTTTTAATGGTGGTATTAGTAACTTGTTGTGCTCATTCTATTGGGGGGAAGAAGACTAATAAAGATATGCCATTTTTTGTTAAAAAAATTATTACACATTCTTTGATTCTTTGAATATCTCTTAATACATAATATATATACTTAATACATATACACATAATATATATACATAATATATACACACATAATATATATACTTAATTTATAATATATATATATATATATATATATACACACACACACCCGTTCATCTGAGGCCCACACACTCATGCAGTACCACCGTATATGCATATTTATTATACTCTCTCTCTCTCTCTCTCTCTCTCTCTCTCTCTCTATCTATATATATATATATATATATATATATATATATATATATATATATATATATATACATAATTTATTACAAAAAAAAATATTTTTATTAAAGAACCCACTAGGCCCACAAAGCCCGCTAAGCCCGCCCCGCTAGGCCCAGGACCACATGGGCTTAGGCCCGTCACGGGCCGATTCTACCCTCCAGGACCGCCAGGCCCGGGATCGCCACAGTTCAAGCCCGGCAGGCCCAGGCCCACGAAAACCGGCCTGCCAGGCCCATTTAGGCCCGGGTCCGGGACAAAATACAGCCTTAGTTTTAAATTGTAGAAATGGCATCAGGTAGCCATTCTAAATGTTTGTTATTTAGGAATTAGTCAGTGCATCCTGAATTTCAACTTTTCAATTCAATTTTTTAGAACAAAACTGTTCTTGGTTTTTTTGAAGTTAAAATTCTTAATTTAAAATTTCACAACAAAATAAATACTAGTTAATCTCTAAATAACATCCTTAATAATGGCTATTTGTGCCCTTTCCCATCGAGAGAGGTTCTCGGTTCTATTCTAAAAGGTGAATTTTAGGAATTTAAAAATTCAAGGGAGTTAAAGGAAAATTTTGCAATTGTATTATCTTAAAATAGAATGACAAGGTATATTTAATATTTTGAAACTCTGACGAGCAAAAGATCATAAAGCATAATAAAGCTTTGAGATCCAAAAGAAAGCTAAATATTCCCCGTTCATTTTTACTTGTCCAATATTCTAAAAATATATTTTAACTTTTACTTATCACTTTTAGTATATAAAGAGAAGACTATTTCTTTTTCTTTTCTATTATATCCACAATATTAATTACTCATTTTAAATAATTTCCTCAAATTCATTAAAAATATGCATCAATTAATATGGATATCATAGTAAATTATGTAATTTATTTATTAATTCTTAAGGATGTATAAAGTTTATAGTGGACACGTAAAAGTAAACGGAGAAAGTAACAAATAGAGATATATGGAATACCAACTTTTAACAAATATTTTATAATCCAATATGAAAGTTGCTAGGCTTAGAGACATGTAAATGTACTTCTATAATAGTTAAGTATTTTTGACGAGCAAATAATAAAAATAATAATAACACTATTCCTAAATTCAACTAAGCCACACAATAGAGCATTTAAGAATGTTTCTCTCCACTATTAATAATAAACATATGTTAATAATAATAAAACAATCCTCACTTCATGCCACAAGGCATGAGTACAACATATTTGCCTCGATAATCTAACGGAAGATTTATTTTAAATTGTTCTCAGTGAAATTTTGAATGACAATTGCTTAGTTGGCTTCAACTTAGTACATGTCCAAAGTTAGTTTTTAACACTCCTTACTTTATCTGCAGTAAATTTTTATTGTTAATTAATTTAACACTGGACTCAGTAAATCAATATAAGAAAATACTACCACTGGAAATAAATTATCATTTTTTGAGGGAATAAATTTGTCCTGAAAATAAAATATAGTTCGAGGGGGCACACATATTTGTATTTTTTTTTTTTTTGTTAATTTAAAAAAGGACCTCCATATACTGTACAAAAGTAAACAACGCCCACCTTTGGCACCGTCACCGGTAAGGGAAAGATGGCGGAAGAAGAAGTAGAAGCAGTAGAATCAGTGTACGGCGATGATTGTTTACTCCTTCAAACTTATCCTCCTTCTTTTCATCTCCATATCAAGCCTCGTACCGCCGATGACTCTTCTCAACAGGTTCCCTCTCTTCCCCACTTTCTTTCCCTTATCCAAATTAATCTTTGTGTGTGTGTGTGTCTGTGTTTTATTATTTTAGAAATGAATATTGGCTTCTTGAAACCGCTGATTGATATTTCTGCTGAAATCCTTGTATTTAATGCGTATATGATTGTGGTATAATTGTGTTGTGTTGTAGGATTTGGGCTAATTAATTACCTGAATGTGAAGAATTCATCTTGGGATGTCTGTTAAGAGAATTATGAGTTGGGGGAAGCGGAGAAAATTCATTGTTTGGTTAATGAATATGTGGCTAATTTGTTAATTGGGTACGAACATTAGGAGAATGACACCCTAAAAGCTAGCTATTGAGCGGAGAGCTCAATTTCGTATAAACCTCCAATTGGAATCTGGTAGTTCTCTACTTGTTCATGTCATCCTTGTGTAGTGACGTTGTGAATCTTCTCTGTACCGTTCCCTCCAATTTTATTGCCTTGTTACCTATGCTGAAGTGTCGAGGGGAAGTGCTCAGCTTGAGCTTCAAGTAACTCCAGGACTTAAGCACGCTTCAAATAAAGCCTTTAACAACTACGACTCTATCCCAAAAGAGTTGGAGTCAATTATATGAATTCCATTTAAGCTCGTTACAGACAAGCCTTTGACAACAACACTCTTATGAAATTTGCCTAGATCAAAAGCTTAAAGCATTAGCAATATTCTGTCTGTTTAGTCACAATCGGCGGGTGTAGGAAAGTGCAGATGCGGAGTCTCATAGAGAGATTGATAGAAGAATAAACTTCTATACAGATGATATACACATTATGCATGCAGTGACTAAGAGGGGACTGGTTTTGGAGTAGTTCGTGTTTTCCTAAGGCTGTCAATATTTGCTGATATTTTACTTTACAGCTCTTTTTATTCTTTGATTTTCTGGTTAATTTCCTATTGTTTTATTGTATGTTGCTATAGCCTTATAAAGAATAGTTACATTTTTTCTTTCTCCTGTCTTGCAGTTTGTGGAAGCAATCATAGGAATCCAGGCTGGTCCAAAGGTACTCTGTCACTGTGATTACTATTCTTTTTGGGGTTGTTGATTATCATTTGGTTCTTTTGTTGTCTAAATTCGCGCTTACCTTAGCGAATTTCTTGTCCATTTTCATCTGATAGCTTTCTGCAGTCTGCCCGCACCTGCGTCCCATTTCATCTCTTATTTAACTAGTTCATGTGATAACCATACTTGTATGATTAGAGAGATTTCACATTTCTTTTCTGCACTGATATAATTATTTTGGCAGTATCCTGACGAGCCACCAGCTATTAGAATTGTTGATTCCAAGGGCCTTGATGAACAAAGGCAAAAACAATTGATAAGTTGTCTTTCAGCAAGGGCGAGTGAACTGTCCTCGTGTCTAATGCTTGTAGCACTTTGCGAGGTAACCATTGCAATGTCCAGATCCAGTTCCGTGATTGATGATAATCCTAATTAGAATACTCTCTTTTATTAAAACCTAGCTACATAATCTCAAGACTTGCATTATGATGAACAACTATTACTTTGGATCTTTTTATCCTGAAATTAAGTCAAAAGGAACATGTTTTGTAATTAATCTAAAGAAGAGAAACTCCCAGGGTTTTGGTTCAGCCATAAGAAAGTACAACCATGGTGTGTGGGTTGGGCTCACACCACGAGTTCAAATCTTCCACTGACAGGAGTCTGGTAGTTAAGTGGTAATTCAAAGAATTGTTTGTGTCATTTATACATCATATAGATTTGCATTAGAAACTTGAGCTTTACAGGTATTTTAATTTGGTTTAGCGGCAGGGTGCTCTGGTTCTTTCTGAAAGCAAGTCTGATAGTTAAGTGGGACTTTTTATGGGCTGGAATGGACTATCTAATATCTACTTGTCGAGCTATTGAGTAAAACCCTTATTGATTGGTTGTGTCAGGGACATACATTTATGAGCTAAACAACTAAGACAATGTGTTGCTAAATAGGACAAATTATTATTAGAATTTCAGAAGGGGGCTTAATTTCTAGAAAGCTGATGCCTCTGAATGTATTACTAGGAAGCAGTGGAGCAGCTTTCAAGCATGAATCACCCTGATGGAGAGTGTCCATTGTGCTTGTATCCATTAGTTGATGAAGATGCAGGAAGCTCTGCGCCATTTATGAAACTGATGTCTTGTTTTCATTGCTTTCATTGGTAAATTTAGTCAGTAGTACCCTTTTTGTTTTGATTGGTTTGCGTACTGGCTGAACATGCATGGTTGCAACTTTCGTACTCATTTATTTTTCTTTTTGCTGCAGTGAGTGCATCATCAGATGGTGGAATTGGCTTCAATTATTAAAAGAATCTGATGCACCTACGAACTCTAGTTCTGCTTCATCTTCTAGGAACAGGGATCAGGACGGTCTGTCTCTATGAAATTGATGCCTTAAGATATAAATGTTTAATAGCATACTCCACTTCCATTTTCTTCTCTTGGTCTGACTAGATTCAGAAAAGGTTACCTTAATTTTATTATGAATTAAGATAGGTCTTTAGGATGATTTTTCATTAAAGTTAGACTCCCCCCCCCCCCCAGTATGCATAAGATATTCTGTGTGGTAAACCAGTTACTTGAGCTCAAGCTTATGTGTTGTGTCAACTTTTTCCAAGGATTTGATCTTTCTTAGCTCAATTCACCTGACTAATGAAGATCCCAGTGAAATAATGTGTGCGTTCACATACTCTGTCAGCATACCTGGTCTAGTTGCAATTATCGTACTTTCACTTATTTCGTTCGAATAGCTACTTGCATCATTTGGTCCAAGAGGCTCTGCATCCACTAACCTAATGGCTAAGGCCTCCCCTGTCTTGTCTCTTCTTTCTGCAGAGAGGATGAGGCTTTTATTTGATTCTGCCTTTCTTCTTTCTGTTTCTCCATCTTATAGATTACCAATTAGTCAACTTATTTCGATCCATTTCTTTTCCATCTTTTGCTCCTATACCACTCGCATTGGGTGTACCAAAATCTTTCTTTTTGTTTGCAACCTCAGTTTGTCAAGTACTAATTTGATATCTTAATGCTTCATCGCAAAAGCCCTCATGCTTTGAGGATGGAGTAAAGAGATTTTCGAATTCGTTTTATTACTTTTAGGTTTCTACTTTCTAAATATTTTCCAGATGGATGGTGTTTACAGCTTTGGGGGGGGGGGGGGTTGTTTGGGGGACAACGAGGGAGAATATTCTTTTTAATCTGTGTGTGCTCTTTTTGTTGCAAATATAGTTTCCAACATTTAGTTCCCTAGCTCACATTATCTTTGCTTGGTGATGTGTGATTCAACAGAAGAAGGTGTGGGGAAGTGCCCGGTTTGTCGCAAGTCTTTTCTAGCGAAGGACATCGAGCACGTGCTAGACTTCGTGAAGACTCAGCATGCTGTGGTATGTTATGAAATATCTTTTTTTTTAAGCCAACTCGTATCTTTTCCCTAATTCCTAGGTAGAGAAGATACTTTGATTTGGTGTAATGTTTTAACAGCTGCTCGTATGAGAATTTGTCAAGTAAAGTTTCTTCTCTTTTACTTGGGGCAAGGTAACTACTAACAAGCAAAAAGAATTGGGAGGTGTTATTTTTCACTCCTTGCTGTGAATTATTTGAGCATCCAAACATAGAACTCTTCTGAATGTCCTTATGCATCCGATACGATGTATTTTGTATCTCTAACAACCTCTTGCACATGTAACCTAATTCTGGGTTATGCATCCGATATGATGTATTTTGTATCTCTAACTACCTCTTGCACATGTGACCTAATTCTGGGGTTCATACGGGGATTTGAACGTAGATTAGAGTTCGTCAGAAAGGGTTTGTTAAAAGATTGTCAGTAAGAGTTTGTAAAAGGTATTGCCTACTGAAAGTGGAAAAAATAAAATAGGAGACTTGATATGCTAAAATCTGAAACAAATTACAGTTGGCTAGTGCCCTTGGTTAGTACTAAATGAAATGAAGTGGTTGTTTTTGGTATAGTTACAGCATTTTGTTATTTATACTGGAGGTAGTCTGGTAGAGCGAGTGATATTTGTTCATCTTTTGAATCCAGACTTCCAGTGGATCTGAAGTCAACAATGAGGACAAGAGTCTTTCCTCGGACTCGGAAAAACTAAGAAGAAAGAAATTTGATGCAATTCTGAAACTCCAGCAAGAGAAGGGTGGCTTAATTGAAATAAAAGAGCGTGAAGTGTTGCGGCCAGGTATTTATCTTCCACAACCAGCTCCATTACCCTCAACTGCACCCACTGAAAAGGCAAATGAGCAAAAAGACAGAGATCTGGCAGCCAACCCCAGAACAAATTCTAGTGCTTCCTCAAACAAACCTAGTACCAGTAGAGCGAGAAACTCCGGCACAAAGAAAAACAGGGGGCACAGTTCAAGAAAACAAGCGACTCAGTGGGTTAAGAAAGAAAATAGTAATACAGCATGAAATGAAATCTGTATTATTTTATAAGAATAGCTGAAAGGAAAGAAAAGGATCATTTTTTATGATTGATTAACGATTTATTTACATGATCAATTAACATATCGATATCAAGAAGGGTTAAGTTGTGGTATAATTTGGGAAATCAAGGAAGTTGGCAGATAGGGTGGTGCCATCTACTGTTTATTGTGCAGACCGTGTCACAATTTGTCTCACTAGGTATTTTTTTGGATATCTTTCTCCAAGGCAAAATATGTTAAAGAGTTTTCGAGAGCAATTGCTTCTGTCTTGTTCCAGCTCTAAACTGAATTTGGGGCAGTGCTTATGCTGTGCTTTCACTATAAATTTTATTGTGTCACTGGAGAGATAAATCTGACTTGCAGCTATAAGGTAGGTTTTGCTGCTATGATGGTCTGGTTATCTGGTAAGTAATCAGTGTTATTGAGTGATCAGACTTCAAAACAGAGTAAAAACAATTTTATTTGTTACATGATTGTGGCAAGAAGCAAGGGTTTTATTTTTTCAGTCACTAAAACTGTTCAGTACTTTATAGCTATTATTTCATGCATTTTTTTGTTTTTGGTCTTTTTTTAATTTCCCTTTGATCCCTTTTGTTGGAGCTAGTTATTGCTCCTATGGTGACTCGAACCCACTGAGTCTTGTATTATCGGTGAAGGGTGTTGACCATCTGAGCAACACCTTAAATGGCCCATATAAATTGTCCACAACGGTCATTTGAACACATCAACAGACCTATTTATCAAGAAGACACTTGTGTCTGTTAATTAAATCAAATAGACACTTCGGTATAGCATACCAGATGCGTGAGTTACACTTGCCAAATGAGTTGATCAATGAATGATACGTGTAATTTGTAATTAAAACTTAACAGTTGTTTCTTTTTTTTTTTTTTTCCTTTTATCTGTTTCCATTTTTACTATATCTTTTATTTTTTTGTCTTTCTTGTTTCCTTTTAATTTTGGTAGGGGAGGGGATAGAGTGGGGAAGGGTGTGCTTTTTCTGCTTTTCCACCCTAAAGAAGGTGATTGTTTTTTGACCAAATCAATTTCATCTCATAAACAAATTTCGATGATTCTTCAAGAACAGTTTTTCCACTTCTTCTATTATTATATATAAATTTAAAATGAACAAAAACCCTTCTCCAGCTTCCCTTTCTCCTCCGAGCCCGGAACCGAAATAATATTGAATAAAATAAAAAATATCAAAATAAACCAAAAAAAAAAAAAATTACGAAATTACACATTTCGCAGTATAAAACTGCGAAATGTACAAACGTCCGTTTGTACATTTCGCAGTATAAAGCGAAATGGATTAAAAATTTTTTTTTTTTGAAAAATAGGCGTTAGTGTAAAAGAATAATAAATTTTTTTTTTAAAAAAATAAGGCATTTCACAGTATTGTACTGCGAAATGCAATTCGAAGTACACAACTGCGAATTGCATTTCGCAGTACAATACTGCGAAATGCCCCCCCTTTGTTATTTCCGCAACTCTTTCTCCTCTCAATCTCTCAAACTCTCAATCTCTCAAACTCTCTCCCAAATCGGCCACCCCTCAACTTCTCTCTAATTTTTTGCCAAAATTTTGATTTCGAAGTCCCACCTGTCCCCTTCAAGTGCAACACAAGTGGGGCCCACACGAAGATACTGTTGGACACGAATTCGGTAACAAAATTTCAGTTTTACAACTTTAATTTGAGGTATTTGAATTAATTTTATTTTATAAATTATTAGAAAATATGTTAATGTTGGTATATTTATTGTTTTAGTATTACTTTAATATGTTATTCTATATCATGTTAGCGTAGAGCTTGTTAGCGTAGACCCTGTTAGCGTAGAGCCTTGTAGCGTAGAGCCTTATTAAATTTTAGCGTAGTCTTTTAGTATGAAAATATTAAAATTGAGATTTAGAATAATTAATCATTATTATGTGGTCCGGGCCTCAAAAATCAAGCCTGGAACCTTTAAACAACCGTTATATTAAATTATACGTATTGTTAATTAATTAAGTTAACAAAATTATGAAAATACTAAAATTGAGATTTAGAATAATTAACCATTATTATGTGGTCCCGGGCCTCAAAAATCAAGCCTGGAACCTTTAAACAACCGTTATATTAAATTATACGTATTGTTAATTAATTAAGTTAACAAAATTATGAAAATATTAAAATTGAGATTTAGAATGATTAATCATTATTATGTGGTCCCGGGCCTCAATAATCAAGTCTGGAACCTTTAAACAACCGTTATATTAAATTATACGTAATTTAATTAATTAAGTTAACAAAATTATGAAAATATTAAAATTGAGATTTAGAATAATTAATCATTATTATGTGGTCCCGGGCCTCAAAAATCAAGCCCGGAACCTTTAAACAACCGTTATATTAAATTATACGTAATTTAATTAATTAAGTTAACAAAATTATGAAAATATTAAAATTGAGATTTAGAATAATTAATCATTATTATGTGGTCCCGGCCTCAAAAATCAAGCCTGGAACCTTTAAACAACCGTTATATTAAATTATACGTAATTTAATTAATTAAGTTAACAAAATTATGAAAATATTAAAATTGAGATTTAGAATAATTAATCATTATTATGTGGTCCCGCGCCTCAAAAATCAAGCCTGGAACCTTTAAACAACCGTTATATTAAATTATACGTAATTTAATTAATTAAGTTAACAAAATTATGAAAATATTAAAATTGAGATTTAGAATAATTAATCATTATTATGTGGTCCCGGACCTCAAAAATCAAGCCTGGAACCTTTAAACAACCGTTATATTAAATTATACGTATTATTAATTAATTAAGTTAACAAAATTATGAAAATATTAAAATTGAGATTTAGAATAATTAATCATTATTATGTGGTCCCGGGCCTCAAAAATCAAGTCTGGAACCTTTAAACAACCGTTATATTAAATTATACGTAATTTAATTAATTAAGTTAACAAAATTATGAAAATATTAAAATTGAGATTTAGAATAATTAATCATTATTATGTGGTCCCGGGCCTCAAAAATCAAGCCTGGAACCTCTAAACAACCGTTATATTAAATTATACGTAATTTAATTAATTAAGTTAACAAAATTATGAAAATATTAAAATTGAGATTTAGAATAATTAATCATTATTATGTGGTCCCGAGCCTCAAAAATCAAGCTTGGAACCTTTAAACAACCGTTATATTAAATTATACGTAATTTAATTAATTAAGTTAACAAAATTATGAAAATATTAAAATTGAGATTTAGAATAATTAATCATTATTATGTGGTCCCGGGCCTCAAAAATCAAGCCTAGAACCTTTAAACAACCGTTATAATAAATTATACGTAATTTAATTAATTAAGTTAACAAAATTATGAAAATATTAAAATTGAGATTTAGAATAATTAATCATTATTATGTGGTCCCGCGCCTCAAAAATCAAGCCTCGAACCTTTAAACAACCGTTATATTAAATTATACGTAATTTAATTAATTAAGTTAACAAAATTATGAAAATATTAAAAGTGAGATTTAGAATAATTAATCATTATTAAGTGTGTCTTCATCTATGCAATAATTAATTTTTCTTATTTATAGTACACGACATGGCATCTCGTCAACCTGCACACCCTGGACCTTTGGCAGCAGGATTATTAGTACTGCAGGGTGACCATAGATCTGAGTCTATTTGGCACGGCCAGCTAGCTCTTCAGACTATACGCCCCAGGAGGCCGGACAATCTGTGGGAGTTTTTGGCGCAGCATCCCTTTCATCCACGAGTTGTAGACCTTCTACAGCAGATCGGCTTGTACAACATATTTGAGTTGGGACGGATGCAGCTTGACTGGTCGCTCATCACAGCGTTGATAGAGCGGTGGCGACCAGAGACGCATACATTTCACCTGCCTACTGGAGAGGCTACGATCACTCTCCAGGATGTGCAGGTGTTGTATGGATTGCGCATTGAGGGCCGCGCATTGACACTGCCCCAGGAGTGGAGACGGATGACCCGCGCACAGCTGGCGGATGCGATGGGACGGATGACAGGTTTGCACCCGGAGGGCAACGTTGGTGGTTGTGGTCTCCAGCTATCCGTCATTAGAGCGTTCATGGCGGAGTTGCATCCACAGTTCACGCAGGAGACAGAGGAGCTGTGGATTATCCGTTTCACTCGGATGGCATTACTCATGCTATTTGGGTGTGTCTTGTTTCCCAACACGTCGGGGAACAAGATATCGATGCGGTTTTTCCACTCTCTGGAGGATATGGAGCAGGTGCATCAGTACAGTTGGGCAGCTGCTGTTCTGGCGTATCTCTACAGGAGCATGTGCCGGGCTAGCATCGGTGCAGCTACTGATATTGGTGGTTTTTTGCCACTCCTTCAGATGCAAAATACTTTCAAAATTAATTAAGCACAAATTATATATTGTGAAATGACTCATAATTTACATCAATATTTTTTCTTAGGTTTGGGCGTGGCAGCGTATCATGCCACTACAGCCACCTCTGCCGGCACAGGACTATCCGCCCCTCCCGCTAGCTGTGAGATGGATTCTCCGGCGGGGGAATTACCGAGGAGTGGATGTGCACCACAATCTCCCCCTTATTAGGGACCAGTTGGATATGTTGCATACTGGACAAGTAAACATCTACATAAAGTTGGTTGTTTTAAATGTAGTTGTACCTTGCATACTAATTTATTGTTATTCGGTGTAGTTCATCTGGATGCCGTACACTGATGAGCTACTTGCGCACCTACCTGCTATTTGCTCGGCAGACCGGCTCATATGGAGCATCTCCGTCCCATTGATATTCTGGGAATTTGTTGAGTATCATGCGACGGAGCGTGTGCTTCGTCGGTTTGGTCGTCATCAGCCGGTACCGAGTGATCCCTCCTGGGACCCTACTCATTATTAGCGTGACGACTGTCACAACATGAGCCGGGATTATGTAGCGTGGCTGCGTGACCAGGTAGTTCATTGGGAGGAGCGAGCTCAGCGCATCCCGCCACCGCCGACACCGTACCAGGAGGCTAGTATTGCGATTTATGAGGGCTGGTACAGACGTCACACCCGGAAGTATGTCGGGAACCCCATCCACATGCTTGACGGCCGGTACAGACCGTATGCCGGACGACACGAGTCACTGATATGTTTTTTTGACTTATTAATATCATATAATTATGGCATAGAGTAATTTATTTACTAATTGACTTATTTCACAGGTTAGTTGGTTTCACCGGGTCTACCAGTCTAGTGTAGATATCCATCAGTGTGAAGACAACCCTGGACTGGTTGACTATGCACGGATGGTTGCCCAGATGTGTCGTTTGGGACTGGAAGAGGCGAGGGCAATAGGTTAGTTGATGAGCCCGATTATATGGATCCAGACGCGTACCGGAGGGTAGGCCAGTCCCCCGTGCAGGGACTAGGGCTCGCAGGGGACGACGACGACGTGCACGGCGAGGGGGTGTTGAGGAGCCGGTCGACCCACCTGCAGGGTTTGGAGCTGGGGGGTTTGGAGATGAGCAAGAGGGTTATGTGCCTCATCCAGCTGACCCTTCCAGCAGCATGCAGCGGGGTTTTATGACCTATCCAGCTGACCCTTCCAGCAGCATGCAGCGGGGTTTTATGACGCATCCAGCTGACCCTTCCAGCAGCATGCCCTCATACGACCCTGGCAGCAGTATGCCCTCATACGACCTTCAGTTGTCATTGCCAGCGACACAGATGACCCCATCCGGACCATTGCAGATTATGGGTACCTTTGACGGGGATGTACATGAGTACTTCGCTGGCACATCTACTGCAGCTGAGCATCGGCCGGCCCGTGACGTGGATGGCGGTCGTAGGTTGAGTTATACATCGTCCCCTGCATTTGATGCGGTATTTTTGTATTACTTTTGTTTTTCAATTCTACATTATTTTACTTTCGATGCAATAAATTCATTACATCTATTTTTATGCAGTCTTCATCTCAGACCATGTTTGACCATACTACATGCGATGATGAGTTGACCATCGATGAATATACGCAGGACCTCGACGAGACCATTGTGAGAGAAATAATTTGTTAACCATAATAATTTAAATACCTCTCTTATTTTATCTAACATTACTTATTTTTTATAGGTTCGTGCCGGCCCAACGGCCTATTCCTCCGACCTTGCAAGTTGTGCTGTAGATGCCGCTGCACATCCTCCCATAAAGAGGCGGCTTGACGATGATGATCCAGATAGTGTGCCAGACCGACAGGGGATGCGGCTTAGGCCAGCAGCAAATTTGAGGCACAAAGCATGCGGCACTCATTGATTTCATTATGTATATACACTTGTGTAAATAACATTTATTGTGAATAAATAAATATTTTTTGATTTCATTAATGTATAAATACAAACATAGCATTAATAGTAGAAACAACACTTCCAATTCAAATATAACTAAAGCAATAAATAGAACAATGAGCCAAATATCTATATATAAAATAGAACACAAACATAATATTCCAATAAAACTTAAAACATAATATTCCAATAAAACTTACAACATAATATTCCCATAAAACTTAAAATTGTTCAATACAAACACAAACATAATATTACAGTTAAAATGAAATGACACTTAAACGAGAGTAAAATCAAGTAGACGTTCTAGCCACTTAAATTGTTTCGTCTATGAGCTTCCATTTATTCTGCGTTCTAGCCACTTAAATTGTTCTAGCAATCGTTCTTGTTCGTCTTCTAACTCTTTTACTCTCGCCTTAAGCTCCGCAATTTCCTGTTTATTTTTTTGGTTTTCTCCCATAGCTGATGCCAATTTCCATTCTGCTCTTAGTTTTTTATTTTTTTCTTCCCTCACCTCGTCCCTGAGTTGTATCCTTCTTATATTGCTATTGTAGCTGCTTTCTGCTTGCGCTAACCACATATTATGCAGATTAAGCATTCGTTCTCTGTAGTTTGCTTGGAGACACTGTTCCTCGGCCCATTCATTGAACTCACACATTGGCTCATTCGGATTTTTGTAGCAATCCATCTGGTTCATGCACATCCAGTAGTGGCGTCCAACATCATCACCTTCCCAACATGTTTGTTGCACACATTTTTTTCCACAATAACACACTGGTGTTCCATATTGAGCCATTTAAAATATTGCACAGTAACACACTTTGAAAATATCAAACGTTCGCAAGAAATATTTGCGCTTTGTAAGATTTTAAGCACATGTAATGACGGTAATGAGCCCCGTATTTATAGGCAACATAAACATAAATCGTTATATAATACTACGAATTGCATTTCGTAGTATTAAACTACGAATTACAAAAAAATGCAGCTTTTTCGTAAGAAGTGACAACTTTACATTTCGTAGTATTGAACTACGAATTACATTTCGTAGTATTGAACTACGAATTACATTTCGTAGTATTGAACTACGAATTACTAGGACACTAAAAATCACATAATTTTCAAGGTTTTTTCAAATAAAAGGACAAATTTATATTTCGTAGTATTGATCTACGAATTACATGGACGAAATGACATAGATATGACAATTCACATGCTTTTCATAACTTCACTTTTCGTATTATTATACACTATTTAAAAGTGCACAACATCACATTAAGAAAATTACAACAACATACGTAATTTGAAGAATAATTTTATTTCAAATGCACAAAAGGTACTACATACATATATTACAACTAATAATACAAAAATAAGGAACTAATGTTATGGTTGATAGTTGGGTACATTGGACGAACTTGCACCTGAAGGACATTTACGGCGGTCATGTCCAGTTTGGGAGCATATGCTACATTTACGTGCATAAACAGACTCACCAACATCCATTTGGTTTGGTATACGTGTTCTCTTTTGTACTCTCAACTTGCGCAAGTACTCCTTGTTACATACCAACTTAAAAGGTTCCGTCGGCCAATAATGCTCAACACCTAAAGGATGCAACTTCCCACTATACGTGTCTACGTATGCTGCAACACTGTAGTGCCTATCAATGTAGTTTGTTGCCCCATAGCCAACTTGTTGAAAGCACTTCAATGCATGTGGGCACGACATGTAGTAGATGGTTGTAAGGCCCCGTAAAATTTTTGTGCATAAAACCTAGTAGATGTGGTGTCATGGTCCGAATGATGTGTTAGGAATGCGTAGAATTCTTCGCGGCGAGCTTGCGAGCCGCGGTTCGGACCCTTGGTAATGATTTAAGTTTCAAAAATGTAGAGAAATAATTTTTCCGAAAAAGTGTCAAATATGCGGTCAAGAATGCGACCGCAGAATCAACATGCGGACCGCATTCCGACCGCAAATCGTTCCAGAGAGTTTCCCAAAAATCGTGTCAAATGTGCGGTCGATATGCGATCGCATGTCAAATCTGCGGTGCATTTTGCGACCGCGGATCAAACATGCGGACCGCATTCTGGCCGCATTCCTTAACAGAACCTTGTAAAATTTGGGGCAATTCTGCGGTCACTATGCGGACCGCATGTTGATTCTGCGGTCGCATAGTGACCGCATATTTGACCCCGGCCCAGATTTTTGTAACATTTTGACCCGATCTCTTCTTTAATATAACACCTTTCTTCTTCATTTTTATCATATCATCTCACCAAAATTAGAGAGAGAAGAGAGGGTTTTTAGAGAGAGAAGTTCTTCATCTTCAAAGATTGTTCCAACTACTTAATTCCAAGGGATCCTAGGGCAAGGGTTCAACTTCCCCAATATTTTCAAGGTAAAAACCCTAACTATTTTCTTTGATTTTCAGTTTTAATTGGGTAAAGAGAGGTTTGCATATAATAGCTTTTAAAAATAGAATTTTTACACTCATGCATGATTATTGAACTTGATTTCTAGTAAAAAGAAGTGAGTAGAAGTAAGAGTCTTCAAGAACGAGGTTGGCAAGAGTAAGATAGCTTGGGTAAGCATAAAGTAGGAAGTTAACGGAAGAAAACCCATCACCAGGTATGTATGGCTAATTTTGATTCTTGTGAAATCGCCCTTATGTGTAAAATTGTTTGGCATGTGTTGATTTGAGAAATTGTATGTGATTAATTGATGTTGTTGTTGAACTATGAGTGTTGTGGTAAGAAATATGAACCGAAAGGTAAATGAGAGTTGAATTGGGTAAAGAATTTGTGAATAATGATTATGATGGCCTATATGGCACCTTGTGGAAAAGAAATCGAAACACTTGAGAATTGGTTTATTGTGGAAAGAAATGAAACACTTGAATTATGGAAAATTGCTGAATATACATGTGTGAATATTCTTGAATGTGGAAACATTGTAACTTGGTTGTGATATTGGCTTGAGAAGTAATTGAGAACATGAAACAATGTGCAAGTTGCTTATTTGAACTTGTTGAAATTGTGTGTAGTACCTTATCCGCTGTTTGAAATTGTTGTGTTTTCAACTGTAAGGCGGGGTCGTGTTGCGCGCCGCAACGTGGTGAAATAAGGTGTGGGTTGGGGTGATAAGGGTGGCCGAGGTAATAAGGGTGGTCAGGGGCAATAAGGATGGAAAGCGATCGAAATCGCTATTGAAAATTGATACATAAATCAATAATGTGAAATTGTGAAAGGAGACGGCAGGAGAGTTTGCAACCTGGGGAGCACTGATTGCTCCTATGTTTGACTACTTGCAATTTATGTTGTTGATTGGTCGTTGTTCCATTTGTGACCTTGAATGTGCTTGTGTTGAGGCTTATCCGAAATGAGTAAAAGGTTGGGAACATGGTTAGTTAGCTTAATTGATTTCTTGATGTAATCTATTGGCTGTCTTAACACGGTGATCCTTGTTTAATGGCTTGAGTTTACTTGGGACAAAGTTTGTCCATACATACCAAGTACAATTCAAGTGTACTGACGTCCCTTTTGCCGGGGACGCTACATTCGTGTTATGATTGTAGGTGGATCGATAGCAGGCACTTCAGCTCATCGGCAGTAGTATCCTTCTCCTTCCACTGCCCGTTTTGGTGAGCCCCTTTTTCTTCCTTGGGGCCCTGTGTGGCTCATGCCACTTTTATTTCAGACTTTCTTTTGGATTTTGTAAGGTATAGCCGGGGCCTTGTTACCGGCAAGTATTGTATTTCCCTTTTTGTATCCTAGAGGCTCCGTAGACAGGTAAACCGTGGGATTGTGGCCTATGTATATGTATGGGGCGTTGTAAATATAAATTATGAACTTGTTAGTAAATAAATCACATGGTTATGTTTATGCATTATGAAATCAGTCATTGTTGGTAAGATATTTTGGTTAATGAGTAACAGTCAACACAGGGGTAACGCGTGGGAATGGAAGGCACCCAGGTCCGCTTGACTGGGGCAACCCGGTCAGGCGCCGGTCATGTCCCTCGATTTGGGGCGTGACAATGGTCCATTTCCTACACGAACATAACCTTCTACTTTCATTCACCGTATGTACATTATTCCCACGGTGTCCACGATTACCTGTTTTAACTTCGAAAACACCTTGTTCATTGTCGTACTGAAGATAAGAATGCCACTGTGCTCGCTTCCTGTACTTTTCGAATCTTTCCATAGGTATTGGCATAAATTCAACACCTCTATCCAACAATGACGATGCAGTTGCATGCCTTTCAACAAATATCTCTGCACTCTGTTTGAAAGTCATGCGGACCATGGCAGTGACAGGCAGTCCACGGGCAGATTTCAACAAGCCATTAAATGACTCTGACACATTCGTGGTGAGGGCTCCCCATCGTATGCCACCATCAGCATGCAATGTCCACATTTGAGTGTCATGTTGCATCAACCAACTATAGGCTCGTGGTTCCAACTGCCGGATTGCTTCCATGCACCTATTGAATTTACATAGCTGGTGCTCAATTGCAGCCATCCACATTAAGTCATGCAACGCCTTGTCAGGAAATCTCTTTTGAAAATTGGCCTTTAGGTGCCTCACACAGTAACGGTGGTATGCATGCGGTGCCTGCCATTCAGCCAAGTGACGTACAGAACTTAAAATACCACCATGCCGATCAGAAATTAGACAAATACCTGAACGTTGTTTCACAACGTGTTGCTTCAAGTGGTTCAAGAATTGCGTCCACGTCTCTTCACTTTTGTTCGCACAAATGGCAAAAGCAAGTGGAAATATTTGGCCATTGGCATCTATAGCAACTACAATCAAAAGCTTAATATCATACTTTCCATAGACATGAGTACCGTCTATGGAAATTACAGGACGACAATGCACAAAACCATCTATTGCTGGTTTAAATGTCCAAAATAGATAGTTGAATATAAATTCTGGGCTGCCAGGACTTTGCTCGCGCCTCCATTCAACAATAGTACCGGGGTTAAGTTGTTGCAGTGCAGCCATGTACCTGGGAAGATTTGAAAAGGACTTATCCCAGTCGCCATAAATTAGTTCAAAGGCACGTTTGCGACCGAGATATGCCTTTCTTTTACTTATAGTACAACCATACTCCTTGTGGACAGCTGTAATACACTCTTTAGTCTTAAATCTAATAGACACTTCCAAAAATGGAACCAAGACAAGGGAAATCAAGTCAACATCCAGGTTGAAGTGGTTCTCATTGAATGTGTCCATTTCACATCTATGATCGCTAATAAATTTACCAACTTTCCACAAACCGGATTTTTTCTTTGTAGCACGAAGCATCCAATGACAGCCCAAGAACCACCTGCGACATACAGCCTTGTATCTATCCCTAGTTGACTCAGTTATCGTCATCTCACGACACTCCCTTATGCTATAGATTTTTACAGCCCTAACTAGGCGAGCTTTGTCAGGGAAATACATGCCCTTTGTAACAACACCCGGTCTACATTCATCCCACATCTTCGATCGTAATTCATCATAATCCCTTGTCAATGCATCAACATTAGGCATGGCAGGCAAATTATCCAGGTATGGAATATTTCTCTCATGAAAAGGCACGTGGGATTCATACACTCTTCGTCTAACCGGGGGGGAGGAGGAACATGCTCTCTAGTCAAATCAGGCTCCACATTCACTTCCTCCTCCTCATCGTCACCCTCCACATCATCACCCTCCTCACGGAAGGGTGTCTCATCACCAGACTCATCCGCATTGTTATCGTAATCACTATCATCCTCCTGACTTTGCGCATCTGCTAAGTCACGAGTAAAAACATCGTGTACGGGCAACTGTGTTAGTCCAGGAGCTTCAAGAATCTCGTTTTCACCGCATATAAACAACAAAAATTTAAGTATCCTAATCGTATTGTCTTGAAATTTAAATGTACATATCACTACATCACTATACTTACATCTCGTATTGTCTTGAAGTTTCATGCTGTCTTTCTTGAGGTTGCTGATAACTACCAGAGGGACCACCGTGCTCCAATACTGCAGATTTTTGCAAATTCCAACTAGGGACGTCGTCATAATTTGTCAAATTCAATTCCGGACGATACACCCTATGAAAATTAGAACTATAAATACAAATCCAAATAAAACATAAAGAAAAAGATTTCACTAAATTTAAGTTTACCGATCGTCTTCTTCATTATACGAAGTAGTAACATTATTTTCTGGCTCCTCATTCGCCTGTGGTGACAAATTCAAATCAAGAGAACCTCTTCCATCTCCAACTTGTCCGCCTAATGCTCCTCCAAAATAACCATCCGATGAATGTGGGTTATCACTTATACGCACTCCCTCATTACTACTAAGGTCTTCAACCTTCACATACATTTCTAATAATTTTATTACAATGTATTCTCTATATTCGTCCGGAACCCGCAAAAAATCTCTAAGACTTTCATCATCGTCAATGTTAAACTCAGAATAATAAGCAAACCCATGCGGAGTCACTGAATAAGAAAATCTCCCGGTTACTTTAATGCTAACCGAACGCCTCCGCTCACTCATTTTTTTTACGTAACAACGATACCAAAGTATTGTATTGCATATTAAGCGGCAATTTAACATGACACTGTGGATGAGAGCTATACCTCACTGAGTTATTATCCACAATAACCTCACCACCCCCAATACAATGAAACCCTCATTTTGGCAACTTGAGACATTATAAAAAATGGATTGATAAGGAGAAGAGAGAAAAACCGAAATAATTTGCGTCGATAGAGTTTTGATGAAGTTCAGTCGTCTATAAATAAGGAAATTTTGAGAATCAAATTCGCAGTACAAAACTACGAATTATGAGTTTTAATTAAAAAGTGGGCCCATTTGTAGCCTATTTCGCAGTTTTGTACTGCGAAATAGCCTATTTCGCAGTACAATACTGCGAAATAGGCCACTTTTGAAAATACGGCCATTTTTAAAAAATAAAAAATAAAAAATGATATTTCGCAGTATAAAACTGCGAATTGCACTAACGGCCGTTAGTGCAATTCGCAGTTTTATACTGCGAAATGCTTAATTGTGTATTTTTTTTTTGGTTTATTTCGGTATTTTTTGTTTATTTTACTATTATTTCGGTTCCGGACTCTGCAAACTACAATAGAAATCTCTCCCCCCCCCCCCACAACAACCTCTGACTTCATCTTCCAATGTCAAAGAACCCCTTCCAATCAATCCCCTCTTGTCTCGTTGCCTCTCATGGATGACCAAATATTGCTGCAAATGGTACTAATGGCACTACTTTTGGTGCTTTTCACGCCACCTCCCCTAACCACAAATGGTGGTGTCAAATATCAAAGTGTATCTTTAAATTAAAATGTGTCCACTCAAATGCGGGGTGGTTCTATTTTGACATGTAGAGATAACTCTGACTTAGTCAATTTGTAGAGTCTTCACTTCTGGCAATCTTCATTTTTTACCCCGTTGGTAGATGGGTTAAAGATTTCCGACTAACCTTCATTTTCTCCGTTGAAATGGTTGTTGTGTCTTATAATTGGATGGACGAAAGAGAAATTTGTTGAATTTGATGTCACCATATATTTGGTAATTTTGTTCTTTTGTAATTGATGATTTAGGGTAGAGGAGGGTATTGAATGGTGGAGGAGAGAATTGGAGGAAGAGGGGGTGTGAAAATTAAGTGGGGTCCGCATAATTTTAGTAAAAAAAGAAGAAAAATCCTAATTTTAGGTTGCAACTCGCGTCCCAGAAAGTAAATTTCACGCAATGGGGCTGACATGGACGGGTGTTTAGTTGATCTTCTTTTATGAATAAATAAATGGTCTAATTGAAAATAGGCTCACTTAAGGTATTCAGCTAGTCGTTGAGGATAACTTGAGGGGCCGTATATTTATTTCGTAAAATAGGACACATATAATTTCATAAAAAGAACTTGTCCCCATATGCAAAAGTTCAAGATTCATATACTGTGATCAACCACTTATTCGTATTAATTCCATGCATAAAATTATGTGTCAGAACATGCGAGTATATCAGTATAAAACAAGGTATGAAAGAGGTTATCCCTCATCAATTCATAATTAGATACACAAATAATAATTATGACATACTTGGCATCTTTACTTTCGGTTAGAAGGAATAACACGTAGCCTTATACGAATTCCGAAGTGGCATTTCGACTTTTATCCCTGAATAATGACTAAATTAAGTACTAGTGTACTAATTTTTATATGACGATAGCCACCTCAAATATTTTAACTTATCCAGTTTATCAAAACTTGCGTTCTAAATTTTTTTTCAGTTTTATAACTTGTTAAATGAGGATTTAGCGTCTTTTCATCTAGTTAACAATAATCTTGAATGATGTCAACAGATTTTAATACCAAAACACAATCTTGACAGTACGTACTACGTTGTGATTATATTATGAGCCAACATTCCATGCACGAGACCCAATAAACGGATAGGATTTAGGATCCAAAAATAATACTAGTGATGATTTTCAGTATTGATCCTTTTATGTGAAGTTCATGGAACCTTACCAACTATATATGGGGATCATGACTTTGTAAGTTAACCCAAAAATAGAACCTACTATTTTATTGTGGATATTCTTACACGATCTAAACTAAATAAGATTATATTCTCGGTCATAGTTTCGATGTGAATTCTTTCTTTAGTTAAAGGACCTTATGCCTATCTCTCTTTTGATATAATGTTTACGTACTTCTCTGATCTTTTCAAAAGAATGATGGCTTTCAATGTATAAGCTATTCTCAAAATATATTAATTGTCGTTGTGAACTTAGGTATCTTACCTTTATATTTTCTTAAAAAGAAAAACGTCCAAATATACCCCTATGTTTTGCGATCTGTATTACATTTATAGTTATCATTATCTTTTTGTTTCTTCAAATATGCCCCTCCCACTAACGGTTTTCTATTGTAAAAAAATAGGTCTGATTTGGCTGATATAAGGCGAATTGTTCAGGCATTTTTCAAATTATTACAGAGGTTATATATAAACCAATTTAATAGTCTAAAATCGAGCTAACGAAAGAGTTAACTGTTGCAAATGCATTTCTGAAATAGCCCTGCAATCCTACATATCAATCTACAAAGGATAATGTTCTTAAAATGTGTTATTAGAAGCACCCAAAAATTTCAGAGAAAGATACTATTAAATCGATTATAGGATTATTAGATTAAGGCAGAATACCTAAAACCCCCCTAAACTTGGCACGAATTATTAGTTACAGCCCTAAACTATTCGTAGTCTTAATTATCCCCTTGAACTTGTCCTTTTGAGAGTCATTACAACCCTTGACACTAATGTGGCATAGAGTGTCGGTGCAGTGGCGAAGCCAGAATCTTTTTTAAGGGTGTTCAAACTTGAAAAAAGTAGAAAAAAAAATATCCCGACAAAATGTGTTCAATATATGTTATATACCTTTAAAACCTAATATTTTATCTATATACGCGGTGTAATTTTCCGACGAAAGGTGGTCAATTGACCTCCCTTACCGAAGTGTAGTTTCGCCCATGTGTGAGTGCACTCTCTTTTAAGCGCGTGGGAGTGAAGAAAAATCGTTATTTTTAACTTTTAATTGTCATATAGTCATATGTAATGATTTATTTACGACAACTCTATATTTCTTGTTGCTTCATCTTAACATACAATGTGGACTTTACTTTAACTTTTATTCTTTTTTATTTCTTCTATAGATATAATGTCTATCTGTTCCAACTGCATATTTTCTTTTTTGGGTCAAATTTATAAAAAAGTTTGGTTGGAACTTCATTATTTTAGCCAAATATAACAACAACAACAACAACAACAATAATAACAACAACAATCCAGTAAAATCTCAGTGGGCTCTGGGAAGAGTAGTGTGTACGCTAGACCTTACCCCTACCCGAAGGAGTAGAGAGGCTGTTTCCCGAAGACCCTCGGCTCAAGATAATAAGAAAAATAAAAAGGATAGAATATTAGTTTCACCACAGAGATCATATGAAAAATAGGAACATAAAATGCAGATGGAAAAATGCAAAAGAAAAATGATGGCTAGTAAATAAGTCCTGCACCAAAAATCAAAAATAGTAAGATACGACAATGCCCCTAGCTATTTCAGACAAAACCCCTACCAGACTAGGCTCACAACAGTACAAGGTAACACAAGACTTAACTACCTCTCCTAGCCTACAACTGTAATACTTGACTTCCATAACTTCCTATCAAGTGTCATGTCCTCGAAAATTTGAAGTCTCGCCATATCCTGCCTGATCACTTCTCTCCAATACTTCTTAGGCCGCACTCTACCTTATTTTAGCCAAATAGAAAACTTTTAATTAGTAAAAATAATAGAGTACTAGTTGTGTATTTTCTGTTTTTTTTTTGTTAGATATCATCTCTATTTATTTTAATTACGTATTTTTATTTTCGAGTCAAATCAGTAAAAAAATATTTATGTACAAGTCCATTATTTTTTATCAACTAAAAAAGATATTGCCAAAATAGTGAACTTGTAATTGTACATTATTTTTATTTCTTCTTTTGAGGCAATAATTATTTATTTTATCTGTGTATTTTTACTTTTTTTGATTCATCCTTAATATATATATATATATATATATATATATATATATATATATATATATATATATATATATATATATATATATATATATATGTTTCTAGAGCTCTATAATTCAAAGCTATATATAAAAAACTACAGTAAAAATAATAAATTTCAGACTATGTATTTTTTATATCTTTTAGATGCTTTATTTATTATTTCAATTGTATAAATCTTTATTTTCAAGTCAAATTCAAAAATGAAGAACTAATACTTTATTATTTTTAGCCAAATAAAAATATTCAACCTAAATAATATAATTTTATTTTTAATTATTGTCCGAAAAACATTAGCTAAAAGGTACTAACACACTTAAAATGGTAAAGAAAATATTTTAGTATTCCCAAAAAATGGTCACATGGGCAGGAAAATCCACGTGGCATGTGAGTGCATGCCATTTTCTTGGGATGAGATCGTCCAAGGAGTAACAACTATCGAATAACCAAGTATAAAATGGTAATTAATATCACAAATAACTTAAGGATGTAACCAATAATGTGTGCCTAGTTTAAGGGGGTTTAAAGGAATTTTACCTAAGATTAATTGTCATTTTTTTGTTGTTAATCCAACTTTTAAAGAGTGTTACTCATAAAGTAATGAATTTTTTGAATAACTATGATAGTATAAACGAGTTTTACACTGTACATAAGTAATCTAAAGCTTTATTGTCTTTTATTAGTCCCCGTTAGTATTTGGCGTCAGCAAGGAAAAATTTCAAAAGTCAGATTGTAAAGTATATTCATTCCGTCGTCCTTTATTCATTGCTCCATGGTAATATGGGACATTTCAAGTTTTATAGTACTAACTTTCATCATTGTTTTTGACATGTTGCTTTCATTAGTTTAATATTAATTCTACTTTTCTTATATTCGTCATCAATATTAAAAGTAATTAAGATCTTCCCAAAAAAGTTTAAGAGAAGTAGAAGAAGGATCTAAATCCAACATGCATCACATTACTAAAAAAACATCAATTTGTGACCGAATTTTCTGACTGAAAATGAAGTAGTCGCTAATGTGACGACTTTTACGACTGCAGTAGTCGGAAAGGGATTGAATTTTTATTACTAATTTGTTTTTTTAAAATATGACTATTATTCCGACGAAATCCGTGTGAAAAATAGCGCGCTAATTTCCCGCCTTGACTTTGCGACTGATTCGGTCGGAAACTAAAAAGTCAGAAATTTCTTTTGACCCACTAAGCGACTACATCAGTCGCAAAATTCACTACAACAAATTTGATTATCAATGACAAATTATTTTGTCACATAAAAGTCATATTTCGTCACAGATAATTTTTTGTGACAAAAAGTAATTCGTCAAATTTTCGTCCCGAAAACACCGTCACTAAAAGTATACAAAGACAATTTTGTGATACGTCACTAAATCAAGTTATATTAGGGACAAATTCTTTTTCGTTACCAATAGCCTAGTATTTGTGACGAATGCATTTGTCTTGAAAATGTAAAAAATTTGTAGTTAAAAGTATCAAGTCGTCGCTAAAAAGACCTTTAATATCGATGGATCTAATTCGTCACTAATTATAATTTTAATTAGCGACAATGCCAATTGTCTCTAAAGCTAAATACAATTTGTTGTTAAAAAATATGATTACATCACTAAAAGAGACTGTTTTAAGTACAAAAGTAATTTTTGTCTCTAAATATATAATTTAATGACCTTTTTTTTTTGTCTGAAAAAGGTAAAACTTTCGTAGCTAACACTATTTTGTCACTAAAAATTGCGCTATTAGTGACAAAGCTAATTTGTTACTGTATGTGTATTAATTAGGGACAATTTCAATTGTCGTCAAATTACGTTAACTTGTGGTTAAAAATATAATTATATTATTAATAAGAAGCCATTTTGGGACAAATTATTTGTTACTAGATGTAACCAATTTGTGATAAATGAATACATAGGAATATGATTGGCTACCTATAGATAGAGAAGACTTTTCATGACGAAAATGTATAGATAATTATCACTAAATAGAACTTTTAAGAGCAAAATTGTTAGTGACAATATAAAACAATCACAGATTAAAAATTGTAAAGCACCATAATACCAAAAATTCATACAAAACTGTATACTATAACTAATTACATCTACAAATATTCTAGATAATAATATTTGGGAACATATCATTGAGAAAGTAAAGTGAAACCACTCAAACATAAAAAGTCTGTACATTAAAAAGACAAAACTATATTGCTTCCTCATGTGCCAGTGTAGCATCACTTGCCTAGTGAACATCAATCTACAATCAATTTCCATCTTCTTGTACCTGTATAAAAAAAACAAAGTTACGATTATAATATTTACTTTTTGATGTAAAAAGAACAAAGTTACTATTGTAATATTTACTTTGTGATATCATGATTTAAGCAAAATATATCTTCAAACTTTGACCATAAACCTAACATTAATTAGTAAAAAAATAATAGAATAAAAAGTAAGTATTGCGGAGTCATTATGCACAACTCAAAATATTATATATTCTCTAGATTGCAAATTATAATTTTCTCATGCTACAAGTTTTTCTGATTCTAATGCCATACTATCCAAAAATTTTAATATATATATATATATATATATATATCAAGAGCGGATCTAGAGTATAGATTACGGGTTTTCGGGAATTCAGTAGCTTTTCAATAGACTTTATATTTATATTAAGAAATTCAATAAATATTTATAATTATCTAACCGTAAATCTAGTTATTAATGTATATTAATTTAAAATTACGATAGGGACCAATAAGTCTCGAATCCTTGATTCACCTCTGATATATATAGTATTCCAACCATCACTTTACAAAATTCATCAAAAATACATTACAACGACACAACATAAAGCACACAAGATTGATACATGTACCATAAGAATTAGCAAAATTTTTGAACATACTCTAACAAAGAAGGCTAGATGCACAAAATAAATACACAAAAAAATTAGAAAAACAAAAAGACCTATAATAGAAAGAGAGATGAATTTGTTTACCTGTTATAGAGGCCCGCAAAGGTGATGGCTGGATGGCCTTAGGCTGAAAGCAATTGATAGATTTGTTGTTTCTTTTGGAGTGTAGTGTATTCGTAATAAAGTTGGGTTCAAGTTAATTTAGTGGCCGAGTGGGTGAGAATTCGTGGTTTATTGGACACCAAAATATTAGAGGGAAAGTAAAATAATTAAAAGAACTTTTGTCATTTTGCTTTCCCTCCAATAATTTCGTGTAACTTTTGAATTTGAAAAAATATTTTTTTGTCATTTTGGTGTCACCACGAAAGAAACAATTTATAAACTTAGAAATGAGAATAATAATTATAGCTTTAAGATTTCATGAGCAATTCTATTTCTCTAAATTACTCCGTTGTCCTCAAAATTTCGAATGCGAATAATTCAAAAGGAAATTAATTTGTTTTTAGTTCTTTTATTATTCCTAATCAAATTAGTACTCTCTTCCATCCAATAAAAAATATTTTGGCCAAAAGAAGTGTCCGTTTAATTATATGTAAGTAATAAGGAATTAATTTTATTTTTCCAAAATGTTTTTATTTATATATTCTAATGTATCGATGTACCAATTAATTAAAGATAATTTATTGAATACATTCGTGATGAAATTTTTCGGCATTCAAATATTTAACTACTTATAAGAGAAATAATAATTTATCACAAATTATCTAAAAAAAGTGTGATGAAACTGAATAAATTTAATTTTATGGTTAATATTACTCAATAATTATCGCCAATTCATTTTTTTTTTTTGCGAAAAATTGTGATAGACAAATATAGTCACCAGAAGTGTGCGACTCGTGCTTCAAGTACGAAATATAATATTTGTCACGAAAAACGAATAATTAATGATTTTTTTAATTGTAGCTAATAATTTCATAGATCAAATAGTGACAATGTATGATTGTCACTAATTACTTATACTATCAGTGACAAAAATAAAATCCACAAATAAATATGAAGTGTTATGGCTAAAGTTTATACCATTTAACTATAAATTTTATGGTGTCTTTGTTTTAACTACATGTTTCTAGTGACTGAAAATTTCGTATCCAAAATATAATAAATTTTAAAGAAAAATAATGGTTTGTCACTAATTATTCACAAAATTAGTGACGATGCTAATTTGTCACCAATAACTTTAATTCGTGATTAATGTTATCTCTGTTTTAATTACATATTTTTAGTGACAAAAAATTTCGTATCCAACATATAATAATTTTTAAAGACAAATAATGGTTTGTCACAAATTATTCATAACATTAGTGACGATGCAAATTTGTCACCAATAATTTTAATTCGTGGTTAATATTACTCAATAATTGGCGCCAATTTATCTTTTTAGTGGGAAACTTTCGAGGACAAAAAATCTGCTACTAAATTTGTGTTTTGTCACTAAAAATAAGTGACTTGTGCATTTAAGTACAAAATATAATTTTTGTCACTAAAAGTGAACTATTAGTGACGAATTTTTAATCGTAACCGAAAATTTCGTAGTTAAATATCACATTTGTTGTAGTGATTAAAATTAAAATGATTAAAGTATTTTAATAGCGTTTGCGACTACGGAGGTCACTAATATTAATCTAATCAGAAATTTCTTTTGACCCACTAAGTGACTACATCGGTCGCAAAATTAAAATTAAAATGATTAAAATATTTTAAT